>PVIA01004969.1:0-92349 GCA_004024845.1 Tonatia bakeri
AAAAAAAAACAGAATTCTTCTTTTATAAAAAAATTATTCAATTTACCACCTAGAGATGGAATTATATTACATATGTCACTGAATAAATTTCTACAATAACTTAATCAGTAAATTAACTTTTGTGTCAATCTAACATATTGTTGAAAATAAAAAACTGTTTGATATATAGTTAAAATAAAATAATTAGCATAGAATTTACTTTAGAATGCTAACAATCTTATAAACATTAGGTGACTATAAGTGCAAAGAAAACTTGTACGAAATAACTTGCTCTTGATAAGTGATTTTGATTAAATGTTAAGTGTCATAATTTGGTTTGATTACATAAAAAATGCTGCCAATAGTCAAAACATGTTTTATGAGAAATACTCTGTTAATTATAATGACTTTTCTAATGAGTGATCCCAAATTCTGAAATGTCATTCTTTGACATGAGTTCATAGTATAAATGAAAAGTGACTGAACGTGAGAATTATGTGGTAAAATTACTTTTAAATTTTTCTAATTGATAATTAATCAATTAGGAACTTCAATCAAAGGCTCTTGACATTTTGGGTGTGTATTTTTAAAATTTAATAAAATTATGTGATACTCTGTCACTTTATGTGGTCAGAATATTTATTCTGAAGATTTTTTTTAAAAGATCACAATGTATAAGCCACCTTTTTTTGGTATAAATGGGAAAAATGATTGATTATTTTGAGAGCTTAAAATATATTAATGGAGACTACACAACAATATACAAGTTATTGTAAGCCAGTATAACGTAATAGGTGGTATATACACCACAAACATTTTAAGGAGATTTATGGCTAGACAATTACTTCCTGTTCAGAAAACCACAGATTTGGTGATACCATACATTTGTGATTGTTAAAAATATAAATGGAGACATCTGTAATAGTGTCGACAATAAAGTGAAATTAAAAAATACAAGATTTGTACAAATTAGGGAAGTGTAATCTCCAATTGAAAGAAAAAATGCAAGAAGAATTAAGTACTTTCTATAAAATATTTATATGAAAGGATCCATAATAAGAGAAATTGCAACAAAAAACACTCTGCCATTTAACTATGATTGATCCTGACTATTTGGATTATCTATCTAAACACTGTATTGTTTAATAAAGAACATCGGAATACAAGGAAGAAGACAAATAGTAGTTTTTATTTAATAAGTATTTAGTTTTGTTTGATTATCCTCAATCATTAGCTTCTCTGTGAATTATACACAAAAACTAATTAAACAGTTTTTACCTCCTGCAGGTTGACTTCTGCCTACTTTGAAAGTCTTCCCATTAACAACAAATAGGTAGCGTTTCAAGCCCAATCACTTTCATGAAAGAGTAAAACAAATTGTCAGATGATTTATAAAGAGCATGAAAAATTTCTTTCTGTTTTCAGATTTTCATATTAACAAACTGCACTTTTGAATGAAAGGCTAAAATAATTTTGGCCTTTACTATAGAGTTTTTAGCCAATGAAGAGATCCAGGGACAACTTTATATTACATTTTTCTCATTACTTGTTTATACTCAATTATTTAACAAGTACTTAAAATTGTATAGTACTTTTCAAAACTACCTCTCCTTATATTTCTAATCAACTTTTATTCTGAAATATTTGTAATGTCTCTTGAGCTTCTGAAGTTTTCCACATTTTGCCAAAAACCATTTTTTAGAGAAAATATTTCCTTTCTCCTTTTATGTTTATTCAACATAAGTTCATGAGCTGTAACTTGAATTTTGAGTTTTTATGCAACTTCATATAAAATGCCACGATAGCTCTTTGTGAAGTATTAATTGGAAATATATTCCTATGATTTCACAAATGCGTGATCAAGAGGGATTGCACACATGGGGGCTCCTACTACCTTGTACTGATACTTTACCAATCCTCTTTTCTTCTGTTCCTTCAATCCAAAAACAGAAAAGTTTTTTGGAGGGGTTTATTTCTCAGTAAACCCTAACATATTTAATATTTTTGTTTAATAAGCACTATAAATATCTCTATTCTTATCCTCTTAGAACAAAATTTTAGTGTGATTGCTTTATTCTGTAACATGATGGACTATGAGATTCAAGTTTAAAGGGGAAAATGCGGATATAAATTTCATATGAAAAGCGAGAGTAAATGTACTATGTATTTGGAAGCAGCTGGTGTAACTGAAGTGAACAGAACTGAAATTCAAGAACTAGCTATCCTCTCTGTTCTAGACACTGAGCAATTACTGGGGAACACAAACCCCTTGGACCCAGAGGCTGTATGATGCAGGCCTTCCAAATATGGCCCACTTTGTGTGGACAGTTGGCTCTTCACATCTTTTACATTCCTAGGTCAAAAACAAATTCTTTTATGTTCCCATTTTTTTTTGATATATGGAAAAGAAGAGTCCTTCTTTTTTAAGTTCTCCATGTAGTAGGGACTAACTATAAAAGTTATAGATTTATAACTCCCTAGACACGGGTTTTAGTGGTTTAAAAGACAATAAAATTAGAAATATGAAATAGTAAGTACATATTCATGAAACAATAGACAAGTGTTTATTTTTTGTGGCAATGGGGATTTAGAATTAAACAAAACAGAATCCTAGCAATTTTTAAGGGGTTTAGATTCTAATGGAACACATTGAAGTCATGATAGACTAGTAAGAATGCTGTTCAATCACATAGTGTTGCTCTGGTTACTTCTTTAGCTTAAATGGCTATACAAGTCATTCTGGAAAATATATCCTCTGTTTTTATGTATTTCTTCATACACAGCACTTCCAGTGAATATTGTTCTGATACTTGCTCCCATTAAACCAATTTAGAAACCATATATTTTATGCATGAATAAGAAAGGAAGCAAATTAGATTCAAATGCATACTGTGCTAAATTCTGTGGCTACATATGGAAATTGAATACAAAAGGAGTATTGAGAAATGCTACTTCCTTTTGCATGCCATTGTCAGTTGCATGACTCTGCTAACAAAACAGAAATAGGAGAGAGCTGGCTTCACATCTCGAACAACAGAAACACAGTAGAGTCTTGAACAAAGCTGCAGGAAAGATAGATGGACTGTAAATATTTTCTGAAACTACAATTCATTTTCTATCACTGAAAGATGTTTGCAGCTTTTTCTACAAGTCAATTTACATTATTAAAGAGAAAATAAAGTTCAAACTTTGTAATATAACTAAAAAAGGCCTATATTGGTTAAATTGCTTAAGTCCTTACTTAAGGACTTTGGATTTATAGCTGAAGTTCTGTAATTTTGTAGGTATTTTTTCTAGTATTCCTTTGTTTTGGTCCTCATTATCTCCCTTTCTGTGATTATTTAAATGAAAACAATGTGTCTTATAATACTAAACATTGTCATACTCTCATTATATATTCAAAATAATACAATTTGAATAAAATTCATTACTTTATATAAACCTGAGGTCCTATCTATAGCTAATACTCACCCTCACTGCAAAAGAGAGAGTACAGTGTGAAAGAGAAGTACACTGCTGTTTAGGGAAACAGAAAGCAAAGAGAGAGAATGTATCTCAGTGGTGTTTGAGTCTCCATGTCCAGTTATATCCAATGCCCAGCTTTCTATGTCTTTCTGATAGCTGCTTCATTCCCTCCTTAGATTCCAGGAGACAACGCATTCTTTTTTATTTCTTCAAACTAATTTGAGTGGGGTTTTGTCACTGTGACCAAGAATCTGAGGTAATACAAGAAAATATTTGCATTTTATGTTAAAGATAGGTGACACGTTTTCTGGTAAAGGGTGTGATTCAGAACATCATGATAAATTTTATTTTATAAAGCAGTCTAGATACACCATGAAACGTGGCTGGGAGAGGACATAACTGGTTGCTAGGTAAAGTTGATGCAGCAATAAATGTAGCTGAGACAGCAGAGCAACAGAAAGAAAGCAGTAATAACCGAGGAAGAGAAGAGGAAGCAGAGCTTGAAAATGTCTGAGAGAGTTCACAGAAGAGGATGACAAGCTGAGTGTAGTGAGGCGAAGAGTGAGAATGACAAAGAGTGAGAAGGAGGCTTCTTACCTTAGTCCTTGTGGGCTTCAGAACTCGTCACACCCTGTTCTGCTCTCATTTTAATGAGAAAAAGTGTTTCAGCATCCGTGCTTGCTCGGGACTCGTAGCACTTTCTAGAACTTGTGTGAGTCACGGCATCACCACACAAGAGAACATGCTTCATTGTTCGGTACATGTCGGTTTCAGCACTCGTCATGAGTTCCGGCACAAATTAATAATGAGTAACAAATTACCACTGCATATGCAATCATTCTGAATGGTTTGTGAGACCAAACCATCCACTTTTTACAGAATTATTTTGAATGGTTTGGGAGAATAAACAGAACCTTGAGCAAGAGCCACATTGAAGCAACAAGTAGAGAAAACAGAGTGATCAGAGATGTATAACAAAATGAGCATTTAGTGTTATTTTGATAATCAAAGAGTGCTTCTCTGCATGAATAAGTGAATAACTACAAAGACCTACAGACACAAAAGTGATACCTACATTACTGAGAACAGAGTTAAAGAAATTTGCGTGGTCGTGTTAATAAGACCCAAAATACCAGAACTGCAGGATCCGGACTGTGATTTGGAAGACCTCACCACTCATCCTTACTCTGATTTTAACGGCATGCTATCTAAGAAGACTCTTATTCTCTCTGAGACTTGATTGGTAACAAAAGTATGACATAGGAAACTTTAAGATTTACTCCAAATTGAAATTCCCATAATTCTTCAATGTTTTTCCCCAAAATAAACCATACTAGAGAATTGCAACATATTTTAATATTAAATCTTTATAGCACATGCCAATGTTTAGCCTATTATTTATGCAACAACAATTTTCTTGGCCTATTGAGAACTAGCTCATTGCCAGAAGCTGGGTATATATCAATAACAAGGAACAAATAAATTTTCAGGGTTTTTATTTCTTAAAATCTAGTGGAAGCTGAAAAATCACATAATAACACTAAAGTGAAAATAATATAAATTAATATTACCCTGAATAATGTAACATGCAAAGTCATAATAGAAAATATAATGAGATCAAGAATAAAGCAACATTTGGTCAGGCATTTGAACAGAAGATGGGTAAGAATATGCATGGCATGTGAAGAGGTTGGGAAGAGAGAAGGTACTGGGGAGTAACACACATGTGGTATGTGGTGGTGTTGGCGTGACTGAAGCAGAATAAAACGAACATGATGTCATAAGGGTGGGGCGATGTTCAGGAACAAGAATATGCAGAAGAAATCTGTCATGTTTAGGGTTTTTAATACCATCCTTCATTTATTACAGAGGCATTGAAGGATTTTCAAACCAAGAATAATGTAATTTAATTTTTTTAAATTATTCCAGTTATAATTCAAAAAGTCTCAGGAAAGTAAGAATACATACTAAAAGAGGTGTTGCCAGGCTAGTGAAGTAGTAGAGCTAAGAAACAAGGACTTCTGGAACTACCATGATAGCAGTGACAATGGGGAAAACAGCATGACTTGACATACAAGCAGAATGAAATAAAATTGCACAATTTGGAGATAGGTTGGACACTGGCACTGCATGTAAGGCAGATGTAAGTGACCACCCCAGATTTCATAATTGGAGCAACAAAAAATGGACATGTCGTTTACTGTGATGGGAGCATTAGGGGAGGATCACAGTTAGAGGAGAAGACCGTAAATTCAAGTCAAATTTGAGAAGTTAATTGGACGTTGTTGTTTTTATTGCATGTCTATTTTTCTGAAATAAATTGCTTTGCACTTAAATTGTTGTTACACTTCACTATTTTTGTATTTTTTCATTAATTTAATATCCTAAACTTTGGAATATTAACCTTACACAACCAAAAATATAATGTGCATTTTCTTCTAATTGAATTAATTTTCTATTAATTTCACAGATCAAAAGGATGGTGTTCATCTAGATACAATCTTTATGGAGAGCATTATGCTAAGTGAAGTTATCCAGGCAGTGAAAGACAAATACCATATGATCTCACTGATAAGTGAAACCTAATTAACAAAACAAACAGGCAAGCAAAATATAACCAGAAACACTGAAATAAACAAACTAACAGTAACCAGAGGGGAGGGCAGAGGGAGGTAATGGGGGACAGAAGAGGAAGGGTCATCAGGGAACGTGTATAAAGGACCCTTGGACAAAGCCAAAGGAGGGAAGCGTTGAGGGTGAGAGGTGGGAGTGGGAGGGGCAGGGGAAAGTGATGGCAGGAAAATGGAGCAACTGTATTTGAACAACAATAAAAAAAGTAAGGATAGCTATTCTGAACAGAGATGAAATTTCTATGTGATATTTATGATCATAACCATTTTTGGATTTATGCAAATCTATGATGGATCTCAATATTTTGGGTTGATATTGTGATAACATTAATGGAAAGAAAAACATTGTGGAAAAATGTTTATTTGCTGACAGAAAAAAGCAGAATAATGACAGTTGTACCAAAAAAAATCATGTGAAGATAGTTTCATGTAATGCCATATAAATGCTGCACAATTAAATTAATTTTAAAAAGTATTCTCTTGGTTTATACAACTGTGAAATCAAAATCCATACATAAATCTTAATATGTTTAGGATTTACCCTCACAAACAAAAGTAGCTTAGTTTCTTTGTTTGTTTGTTAGTTTTAATTTTATTTTGTTGCTGTACCATGAAAGTTTGTAATTCAAACTTGGACAGAATTTGTTTTGAGGTTCTGTTTTATTTTCTCCATCAGGCAAGGGGATGTCTACTCAGTAATAATAATGCCAGTGGCTGCTTTGTGGAGTACATCTGATACCGGCATGGACAAGCCTTAGGGTTTGTTTTGGTTTTAATATTTGGCCTCTCCATTGAAGGTCAAACAAAAATAAAACTAGATATTTATTTTACTCTTGTCATGCTCCCTCAGTGTTCTTTATCCCAGGCCCTATCCTACCTCATCTTTAGTAAATTTGTATTAGTTGAATGCCAGGAGCTAAATTTTAAAAAGAAATAAAAATTTAATTGCTTTATTTTATCTGTCTATTTCAATTGTCTTGAAGTCCTCTATGTGTGGTCAGGTGAGGAAATGTTATCACATGTCTGTTCTTTTTCTCACTTCTGTACTTCACATGAGTATTGGAATTAAAATAAATATCAACCAAAAAAAGCTGTTAATAAAGTTTGATAAAAATGGATCTTGGGCTTTTTAATAAACAAAGAATTTTGAGATAATTTAGAGCTAATACACTATGAAAATAGTTTTGTTATGGAAAATGCTTTCATCTACCATCATTCAATACTCAATTTTTCCATGTTAGGGGAGATAGACTAGGACAGTACTCTGAGGGCATGGCACAAACATCACAGGTTGACTCCTAGTAATTGATGACCTGGTATAATTCCCTTTTTGAGTATGGGTGGCTCTTTTAACTAGTTTCTAGCCACTAGAATGTGACAAAATTGTAGGTACCTTACTGTTTTTACTAGATTATATTGCATGCCAAAGTTGGCGTTGCTATATTCATATATATATAGATAGATATAGGCACAGATATAGATGATATAGATATAGGTATAGCTATAGCTATAGGTAGATAGATGATAGATAATTAGATAGATAGATAGATAGAGATGTATAGATATATATATGAGAACAGTAAAAATGCTCTCCTGCTGGTCTAGACAAAACACGACATGTAACGACAAAACTACCGTATTGTGGGCCTTAAGAAATGAGCAATATGTATGGCAAGGAATAACTACAGAAGGCCACTAGGAGCTCAGAGTGGCCTCCACCTAACAGGCAGTAAGAAAATGGGCCCTTGGTCATCCAACCAAAAGGATATGAATTTTGCCAATGGAATGAACTCAAAAGTGTGTTCTTTCCCGGTACATTGTGCAAACGAGAACACAGTCTGACCAACACCTTGATTTCTGCCTTAGGAAAGCAAAATCAGAAGACTTAAGTAAACCATAATCAGGATGCTAGCCACAGAAACTGCGAAATTAAAAATGTATTGTTTAAGCTGCAAATCTGTTATATAGCAGTGAAAAGCTAATTCAGAAGACATTATAATACTAACATGATTCTTATAAATAATTATCTACTTTAAAACTCTTATAAACTGAGTGTTTTTTGTGAATATTTTATCACTTGGAAAGTTATATTTACTCATTTCAATGTAAGCCAACATCGATTAATAAATTTTTTTGCTTGTATTTTCCACAAATTTTGCATTAAGTAAATTACTGACTTGCCTATGATGGCATTTGCACAAGAATTGATTTTTAGTTCTCTTAAAAGTCATGTGAGACTTTTTTATCTCTATCTGTGGAAATCATGATAATATGGTTCACTGGAATGGTAATATAATGATGTTTAGTCAGCTAACCTAAAAATAATGGAATTCTGATATAGAATACATGTATTACTCTCTATAATATTTCAGTACAAACAAAGATTATGATTTCTTATTAATTCTAGTTTTGTTTGAAGAAACCTAAACAAGCATCCTGATAATGGTCTGGGATATTTTGAGAATGAAGCGTTATTTTTAAGGAAGACTATGAGTCTTATTTCATAACTAATGCTGACTTTACAAACATGTATTTTGATTGTGACCAGCCATTTTTCAAATGCTGAGTTTCAGAATTATTTTGGGTTGTTTAAATAAAAGATTTGCAAGATAGAAGTGTGCATACTTCTTTCCCTTAGTCTTTCTTTATGTTTTGCTGATGACTCACCACCTCTAACTCTTAAGGGAGGAAAAATCTGTCTCTCACGCTTACTGGGGAGCTGTAAATCACAACTTACTACTCGCCAGAAAAACATAAGATGATGTAAGAAAACATCATGCTTTCTTATTGAGAATGGACCTGCACTTGTATTATTTTCATTTTTAAGAACTAAATGTAAACTTTACTAGAAATCCTCTAAATTATTAAAAATCCATTAAATTAAATACATATTTTGATTTCTTTATATGTTAGGCATCCTCCTATATGCTAGTGTACAGAGATGAAGAAAATATGTTCTCTCCCCACAGCAAGGTTAAGTTCAATTAGGGAAAACCACACATCTGACCATATAATGCATAACTGAATGGTTAATGAAAAACCATAGGGAAATAAAATAGTTTATGGATTATATAAAATATTAATTTTTATGGAAACTATAAAATGCTTTTGAAGTTATTTTTAAATTTTACTTTACAGTATTAGTAGACATTTGCTGGGGAGAGGAGGAAAGAACCTGCAAAGGTCACTTTAACAAGAAAATGAGCACATGTGATCAGCTGGTCTAGTAAACTGACAGCATATAGTTTGGAAAATGTAGGTCTGGGCCCTACTTCAGGCTATGCATCCTAATGTCTATTATAAACACATATTTGATGGAAGGAAAATAGATTTGATGTGTTGAAGCCAGTCCAAGCCAATTTTCAGAGGATCAAAAGGGCGATTGTGTACATAGCTTCCCAATGCCAAGTTCAGTGAGATCACATTAGTAGTTTGAAATTGGCTGTCCTGGGAATATCTGTCCATCCCATGAAAATTAGCAAGTTTATAAAATGAGGGCTTTATTTCCCAGAAAGCCAGTTGTAAAATGCTTACCAGAATAATCTAGTATACACAAACACACACACAACATACAAAATGACACTTATCTGTTCACTTAAAACATCAAGACACACTTATTAAGGATCTTCTGTATGTTAGACACTGTCTTTAGGATAACATTTGGGCAATAAATAAAATACATCTGCCCTAATGTAGTCATAAACAATAGTTTAAATAAAAAATTTAGATATTGATGTGAGATATAGAAAATAAAACTAAATAATGGATTGACTCTAGTGACTGGGTTTTGATGAGGTATTGCTTAGCTGAGGCATGAATGTTGAGAAGCATGTGAAGATTCGTTGACAGTGCATTGCAAGCAGAGGAAGTACAGGATGCAAAGAATCTAGCAGAAAGCACGATTTTTTTCTAGAAAGTTAATGTGGCTTAAATGTAATAAATAATGGTAAGAACAATAGAAACCGAGAACTGAGGATAGAAAGGTAAGCAGTGATCATTTTAAATCTGTTCATTAGTTTATTTGTCATATATTAGTCAGTGAATACCATGCTAAATGATGAAGATAAGAAAAAATGAATGATATACAGACTCTTCCATAAAGTGTTCACAGTCTTTTTTGAGACATCATGATGAAGGATCAGGTCACTCGCCTGTACTGGACTGTATGTGATGTTCACGTTCCCCATCTTCGCATCCCCTCACCCCATCCCCTCCATGGTAAATTTAGGAAGTCCTTTGTTCTTTCTCCAAATAAATGTTAAAATCCCACAAGAAGTGATAGTAAAATGAAAATATATTAATATTTTGACTAAGTCTATTCAAATTCTACCCCAGAAAACCCTAACAAGTTTGTGAAAGAATATATATACATGGTAGGGGAAAAGTAGGTTTACAGCTGTTTGCATGGAAAATAATACACTAATTAATAAATGATAATACAAGAATAAATTCTGTGTTCCACATACTCACAACTGTCAACTTACTTTTGCCCCACCCTGTACACCCATGTAAAGTTAATAAATTGTGTTAATAAATTAGATTTTACGCCAGCCCATGTGTAGAACTATAACAAAGTATTTTTGTCCTTTGTTCTATGTAAATGATGCTCTAAAAACTTTAAATCAAAGCACTCAAAACATGCCTCCCTACCAAAGCCAAGTAAAAACTTTGGCTTTTATTATTCTGCTTTGAGAAAGTGGCGTCCAACCTTTTGGCATCCCTGGGCCACAATGGAAGAAGAAGAGTTGTCTTGGGCCACACATTAAATTCACAAACACTAATGAACACAAATGAGCAAAAAAAAAAGTCCATGCATAATTTATGATTTTGTGTTGGACCACTTTCATAGCCATCCTGGGCTGCAGGTTGGACACCTCTGACCAAAGGAGGAAAAATAGGATGGATCCATCTTATAATCCACAAAGACAATTTTCTAGAAGGTATACAGCTGGCCAGGAAAGGCAAATAAAGTCTAGTCTCCAATGTTCAGTAGAGAAGAGAGAAGAAACTACAAAGATAGGTTCTTCAAGTCTCCCACAAGAGTAGATCTTTTAAATCATGACTGCCTAGGTTTCTAGGAGAAAAAGGATACAATAAATGATGAAGCAGGGAGAAAATAGTGGTTCATTGCCCAACTTTGAAGAAACAGAAAATATTTCCTACCCATCTGACTGTCTTGAAACAAGAATCATCTTTTACTATGTTGGATGTTGGGGGAAGAGTAGAAAATGGGAAAAAGGAAAAGGAAATAGAAATAATACCATTATCTTTCTATGTTAATTAGAAATTCTGTCCACTAAATATGAGAAATGTCTTTAAACCTGACCAACCAGACAAATGTCTCCTTTATAAATAGAAAAGTCAATCTAACAACAGTCTTGAATGACACCAAGAGGCAAAAACAATGGATGGTAAAAGTGCTGATATAAACGTGTGGACAGATGTGGAGAATAAATCTGTAACTAAAGAAGAAAACAGAAAGAAGAGAGGGAAAAGAGCTCCAAAAATAGTGCACTTATATGTGCAATAGATATATTTTATTTTTTTCTAAATGGGTACTAGAAGAAGGAAACATTTTAATTTTGGTGGCCAGAAACAGAAGTTAAATAATTCAGAATAAGGCAGTTAATAGGGTTGAATTGGCTAATATGTTGGCATGGATGAGTTGGCAGGACTATTTAATGACTCCTGCCCATCTGTTGCATATAAATAGTTATAAATATTTTTAGATAAAATTATTTAGTAGCCTCTGTCATGTATCCTGCTTTGAATATAAAATTTATTATCATAATCAGATCCTTTTGAGAGGCTAAGGAGTCAGAGTGTTGTAGCTTTAGAATTCAAACTTATTTTACTTATCACAACTTCATTATGCAGAGCTGAGGAATGTGTTTATAACAGCTCCTGATTCTTTGACAATTTGATTTGATCCAACCTTCTATTTACTGCTGCTGAGATTAGCTATCTGGAGGAATCGCATACCTAGATCATAAGGCAAATACAAGAGAAACAAAGTTTAGTGTGTTTTCCAGCTTTATAAATTCTATGTGAGTATTTTGTTATTGTTGTTTATTCTCCCATGTATTTTTGAAGAAAATAAAAAGTAAATGGAATTCTTCAGGAGAAGAGAGCCCTGATGGTATTTAGAAAAAGTTGTAAGACACATACATAGTAAGTATAATAAGTGATATATACATATATGTACTTTATTATATATATATGTAACATTATATATTTATGTATATATATAATAAGGTATTGTTTATATAGGTTTATATATGTATAAGGTAAAAGAAAGAGTCCTTTAATACATTGAACTATACTCTATTTGCTAATAGATCATCTTTATATACATGGTGCTGTAGAATATTCTGTACATAAATAAAAGGTTAGCTCTACTCATCAACATATATGCATACCAGTATGTACTTATAGATAAGTACATATGTATATAATATATAAAGATATATATGTACTATATTTAAATAACAAAAAGATGAAAATATATATGAACCTAGATAAAAACTTCACTAAAACATATTTTTTCTTTTTGTTTGATTTATTATATGTTTTCTAAAGGTGTCTAGATATTATCATGTTCTAATTATATAACAAAGACTGTACAGTGAAGAAAGGAATTCTGTTTAAAAGGTTTATCTCAATCTTTCACTCTTATTCAACACTTCCTACTGAGAACCAAAGATGTATTAGATACTTTGCTAGAGTATTAGAGTAAATAAATGAGTAGGAGAAAATGATTTCCTTCAGTCAGTACACTATGAATCTAAAAATAAATGGTGATGTATAAAGTGCTAAAGGGTATTAGATAAGATTATGCATAAGGTCCTGTGGGATTGCAGGTGGGCATTGAGAAGGCAGAAACTGGTTTCTGGGAAGGATCCACAGAAAATTTATAGCTCAAAATGCATAGCTCTAAACTCCAAAATTGAAACAGAATAATCCAAAAGCAAAACAACTCAAAAGTAAAGGACATCCTCAAAGGCAAAAAAAAAAAAAAATCTGAAACATAAACATAAATAATGATATGCACAATGTGTTCAATGTTCTGGAAGTTCCTGTAATTCAACCTACAATTGCAATCCCATCTTCCATAATTGATGCAAAGCCTTGGAGAATGCAGGGGCGGGGGGGGATAGTCAGATGAGAGACTCTGTATAAGGCCATGTGCCTGAAAGGACTACACATTCAGAGACCAAGAGATCTACAAAAGTCAACCACACAAAAGTAGACAGTGGAGAAATGCATTTGCTCAAATCTAGTCTCCGAGTAAAGGAAGAAAATGTTTCCAGTGAGAAACTCAACTGACCCCCAAGTGGACTTATGGCTGAAGCCACATTACATAAATGATGCAAAATCCTTCAGGACCATATAAACCTGTTTTGTACTGGTTTGGGGGTAGTATACTGAACATAAATATGTGATATTAATGCAATAAATAAGTCTGTGAAATTTCTTTGAAAAGTAGCATGCTGAAACAGGTTATTCACCCTTGTCTATGGTGCATACAATTTCTGAAGAAGTTAGACTATTTTCTTTAAGGGAGAAAGGAGATTCCTAACAAATTTCCACTGGTTTCCACGTGCTTTACTCACTGAGTTGACATCACCTTTAGTAATTATTTTATAGTATGATCTGTGTGCCAAGTAATTAAGAATCATCCAGGATAATTTTTAAAATTGTGGACTACTGTACCTGACTCAAGTCCTGAGGATATAAATTCTTAATACTAAAGTTTGAGAAATTGGACCACACACTGAGACTGCTTTTCAACAATCTTTGAAAAAGCCAATAAACATTATTTTTATCATAAGCAAGAGAAATTTATAGGAAATACAGTGCTAATACTGAGAAAGGAACTTTAAATCATGGTTAGAAAGTGCCCCTGATTTTAAGTCAGAGTCAGGAAGCAATAATAGTTACTTACAAGTTGCCTCCAAGGAGCGTGTCATAGAAGAAAAGAGCTCCTGTCAGTGCTAACTTTGGGGGGCAACACGGGGGTAAGAGAGAGAGTAATAGACCACAGAGCCAAACAACTACCATAAAATATGTGCACCACCACCACCAACAATAACAAAACCTGAGTGAAATCTCAAGAAGACAGAACGTGATGAGGTTTTAGTGAGGGAAGGGTAAATGAAAAGCCTAGTGAGGCTGAGGACCAGGCACTGTAAAGGAAGGGGAGGGATCCTGCTAGCTTTCCAGTTGTGTTTCTTTCTCTCACTCGTGCCCTAGGTTACAATCACCTGGCCCAGTTCCACCAGTTCAGGAGCAGTAACAGCCACAGACTCTAAAGACGCTGTGACATTGGGGGAAATGGGCTGTGGCTGCTGGGTTGAGAAGTATTTTTAACAAGAGTAGTTCAGTTTGCCAGACCCCAATGTTTCCCTTGCTACCTCCAAAGTATGGAGTAGCTCAGTTAGGGGTAGGTAATTTGTGCAAAAGCCCAGAGTGTGGGTAAAGTATCAGGGAGTCTTCTAAGGTCAGGAGAAATAAACCTAGATTGCAACATGAAAGTTTATCTAAACGTGAGGGCTTTATTCTTCTCAATTTACCAGATACGTGAAAAATTTCATATTTTCATCATAGCAGCTAATAATTCTCAGGTAACATGAACTAACAGAAAATTCATGAAATCTGTGAGGAATGCAAGCACTATAACAAAACAAAATTTCACAATAAACTACAACTTAAAACAGAGACACTAGAAGAAATGAATCACTTAGAACAAAACTCAGAATATGCATAATGAATACATTTAGAAGGGAAACAAATTTTGGAAACTTGAAAGGAAGCCATTATAAAGAGTGACGTAAAACAATGTTTGGATTCAACAACAAGTGACAAAACACAAGAAATTCATTAAAGAACCAAAATACTGGCAAAGGCTCCAGTCATTCAAAAGCTACCAAAACCTGATAAAGATTGGAAAACATAGAACAAAATGCTCACATCCATAGAGACAAAAATAGTGTTCAAAACCTACCTGAGTTCCAGATGCACAGGAAAAAATTAATGAGGAGAAATACTTGCAATAATGTTTGGCTGTATCCTAAAATTACAGAAAGATATAAAGTATCAGATGGATGGGTTAAGAAAGTCAAAAGGATATAAATAAGAAAAAACAACAAAATTCCATAATTAGAAATGTCAAACATTAAAAATAAAAATAAATGTAGAATAAAAGGGCTTGTCAACCACAGAGCAGCAAACTTTAGGCTAATAACAGATTTAACAAAAATGCTACAGTACAGAAATCACAGGACACATTAATTTTAAAATGTTTAAAATATTTTAAAAATATTTTAAACTTAGGTAAAATATAATTTGTAATATGAAATCTTTTAAAGTTTATAAAAGATTCTCTCTAACTGCCTTCTTGAACTCTGTCAAGGAAATTATAAGAAAGATGTGAATCAAAAAAAATCAGTGAAACATGGAGAATGAATTAATAATCTTAATAAAGTATATTGTCAAACTTAAATGTTGTGTTGATTTAATAGAATGTTTTTCTTTACCCCTCTTTTACGCCTTCCTGCAGCAATACCGTTTTCAGTGTGTTTGTGGTTTCACCCAACAAGCTTTTCTCCGCCACTTGAGCTGGGCTACACTGAGACACGCTTGAGCCAATAGAATGCTGCAGAAGTGTTAGTGCCCTCTTTCCAAGCCTGGACTCAGCTCATACTACCTCTTGCACTCTGCCAACTCTGACACCAGCCTTGAAGGACCCACTGGTTGTCAGCTGGCCTAATATTTTCTTTCTTTCCATGTGTATGTGCTGCTTATTTTTTCTTTATTTTTTATTGTTGACACTATTACAGGTACTCCTATTCCCCCCCTTTCCTGCCTCCACCCAATCCCCACTCCCCTTCCCTCTGGCTATCACCACACCATTATCTGTGTCCACAGGTTATGCATCTATGTTCTTTGGCTAATCCCTCCACCATCTTACTTTACGTACTCCATCGCCTCACAACAAAAGGCTCCAGACACTTGAAGAGTCTCTGAAAAGATCACCTACCATAGTTTATTCTTAACCACCCTTCAGTCTCAAGTTTTAGACAGAACTTTTTAGACTGTTAGAATGGAAAGGAAATGCAAAGGTCATGCCCCAGTCTAAATTTTGAATTGTTCCCCCTTAATTCAAGGAATTCACCAGTCTGCCTGTAACAGATCACAGTATTCCCCAGGTCAGACCTAAGTTAATGTTTAGAACTTTCTTTACTTCTGCTCAATTGATCCTTTATTTGAAAAAATGCATAGAAGTTTTTATAAACACTTTTGTTAACCCTCTTCTCCTAATAAAAAATATGCATATAATTTATCAAGTGTTTTTAAAAGATGTTTGTGGTGAAATGGCCACAGACCTACAGAAAAGACAAAACAATTGTCTTTTTAAGTTGGTTTAAGAAAATAACAGATAATTAATTTGAAAATATCCAATCTTCTCATAATTTGACGATAGTATGAATTTTATGTACAGTAATAGGAGGTATAAGTTTTTTAGGCAACAATAATAAAAGATAGTTATTGGCTCACAAATCCAAACTCCAGAAAGAATAGGAAGAAATCGGCAAGCTGCCACTGTTCACTGTTTCTTTTTAGTAAAAAATTAATATACTTGCTCAAAAACAGCAATCTACTAGGGCTATGACTGAGCCAACATTTCCATAAATCAGACCTGAAGGTAGAGTGTTGTGATGGAGTTGGTGTAGGAGGAAGGCAAGCTGTACACTCCCTGTAGAGATCTCCTTGTGGGTAAAGGGCATCAGGGTGTTTATACCACTTTACAGTAAGCTGATAACGGTCTGTACTTTGGGTGTCATTTTCCAAAACATGGTGAACAACCCTAATGCACTCTAGTGAGCCTTTCATTACTGTCTGTAACTGCCTTAAAGCAAACAGAATCAGATCCCTGAAAATCATTGTTATTTATGTATTTACCAAAAATCTATACTGCTATAAGGAAATGGAAGTTACTGGTAAAGCAAATCTGACATGTTAAGGTGTGACAGCTCTGAGAATTTCCACAGGGAAAGAGTTATTTTAAATTAGTATAGATTGAAAATCTTTATACTCTTTGTGCTCTTTATTTTTTTAGCCTCAGCACTTTAAGTATTTGAGTCTAAATTGATTTGTTTGTCCTGAGTGTTTATGGCAGAAAATCCAAAGAAATTTGCCTATATTTAAATATTAATCTTCATAGAAACAAATAGCAAATTTCTCAACATTATAGCTAAAAAAAGGAAGAGATATTAGGTAAAAAGAAGCCCCATTGAATGAAAACATCATTAATATAGAAGCAGAATGCTTATTTTAACAGCAGAACCATACCATGATTCAAAAACATAAAAATAATATGTACAGGTCACTATGCAAATGTCACATATTAGTGAAGATTTTTAATTTTTTTAGATAATTATATTACTTATCAAATTCATTTATTTAGTTAGTTTAAATAATGAGCAGATGACTACCTCAAATAAAAATGTAGGAGTTGTGGCTTTAGACATTTCAGTTTGCATAAAAAGGATAAGAACATTTAGACTTCACACCACAGTAACTAACTGTATGCTTGATCTTGCCTTCTTAGATATAAAACTCTTATTTAATAAATTTAAGATTTTACCAAAATATGGACTGTTTTATGCTTTTAATTATATAAACTTTTTCAAGATAAGGTCCCAATTCAATGCTTAATTCAATAAGAGGGTGAAATTGCAGAATAAAAACTTTCTTTAATGTAATAAAAACAGTATGTATGTGTTCATTTTTATAAATGTATACTATACTAGGAGAATATCCCTTATGGGCAGAAGTAGCAAAATATGCATATGGTCATGCAAAGTAAGCTATATATCAATTAAATATCTTATCTTATTTTTAAGCATATACAGGATCCAGCAGAAGTATCTCATGCTTGAGTGTGGTTGATAGGTAATAATATGGGTGAAATAATTTATAGTTTTAATTTGAGCATTTTATCTAAAATGTCATATGGTATGTTTGAATGTGATATGGTTATATTACAGAATCACATGCTTATAATTTTGTAATTAAGAAATTTGTAATCAAAACGTGGTGTTACTTTTGCTGGACCATATATATGGTATACACACACAAACACACACAGTGTTTTCTTACTTTTCATCTTTCTACTTTTTCATTGCAGAAATTAAATATATTTTATTTATATTGCTTAAAAATCATTACATATCCCAATTCTTTGAAGAAATAAAAGTGCTCCAATTTAAGGAAAAAAATTTTAAGTCAGAATTGTCTCTTAAGAATTTTCTAGGCAAATAACAAAATCCTAACGCAATGAATTTGATAATCCTCTTGCTTTCCTCTTTGCTGTATGCATATGTGAAGGGTTGTAAACAGAAAACCAAAAGGCTTTTAAATTTGTTTGAAATTATGTAGGGAAATGTATAGCCACTGAGAAATGTACCAGTAAAAATAACATTTTTAAAAGGAAGCAAAAGGAAGCACATTTTTCGTAAGACAAATACATTTGAAAGCTAACACAACACACCTTTTAATAATTTGATAATGCATTTCACTGAATTATACCCAGGAGTGCTTATTTTCAAATATATGTTTATTAATTTTAATAAATGTTCACTTGACTCATTAATAGCAGTGTAAAAGTTATTTAGAAAAGGATGAACAAAAATAGTACTGATTTCAATACCTTTGACAGTAAGATAAGACATTGAGTCTTGCTTTCTTATTAAACAAGCTCTACTAACTAGGAAGAAAATAGATCATTATTATTAATTTTTGGTTCCCATTGAACTTTGAAACTTGATATGGGACTTGATCTTTTACATCTTTAGGGTGAATTCAACTAAATTTCAGCCAATTTCCCTATTTTTTAATGTTTAGACCACCACTGATTATAAAACAACCAAACAAATACATGTTTTTAAGGCCCCAATATTGTTTTATGTTATTGCAACTCTGCAGTACAGTTTTACAATAGACTGAAGTTATATTTAGTTTAGATCTCCATTTCAGCATATTTTAGGCCCATCTCACTCAGAAATCATGTATTTTGGGCCTGTCACAATAAGGATCTGTGGCGTAGGACTTTTCTTGAAGATCAGTTCAATACTCTGAGAATGGTTAGCATGAATGTTAGTAATGGGGTAAGATACATTATTGTGACATGCCCAATTCAAATATCATCTTGTTTTATTTATCCTATTAAATAAGTATAACTATAAACTACATTTAGCATTTATTTTGAGCCCTGTGAGCAGATTTTTTTTTAAATTTTAAAGGAGTTGTCTCAAATTACTAACACCAAATAATCAAGAGCTAAAGCACCAAAACAAATGAGATTTTAAAAAGAAACTTGCTAACTCTTTAAGGCACTATGGGTAAGCCACTGGCTGGCTTTCCTTTTACAGCATACACAGTGAGAGCACTTGGATTTTGATGTAGATCAATCTTCACTTTATTCTTTTGTAAAATATTAACCTTTCTAATGTTAGTTATATTTTATAGCTACATAGATTTATGTACTCATTTAAATTTTTCACATTTTACATCTAAATTTAAATAGGATGTAAATTTTATGATAAATCAGTTAAATTATCATTGCTTCCAATTGGTTTACATGGTAGCAATTTGAAGGAGAGAAACATCACATGCATTTTACTGCTTTGATTTCCTGTTAGTAATTACAGAATCAGTTAAATTGATCATTCTGGCATTAATTCTACCAAGGTATCCCAAAGAGTGCTCTCAAAATGCTCATTCATGAAATTTTACAAAGTTCTAACATACTGATAAAAATTTTGTCTTAATTGCTTTTTACTGCTAAAAGACATTTGTGCATTTGTGAGCTTTTAAAAAGCAATAGTCTGCCTCTTTATTGATACTGTAAATTGACCCATTAATTTTTCTAAGAACGTTACAAGTACTTCCCAAAATAATTAGATGACAGAATAGGCAATTATTATCTCACATGCTGAGATGTGAATGTGTGATTGCACCAACCACAGACTCGTTTGTTAGTAAAGCACTAACTTGAACTATCACACTATTAAGTACCCATTTTTAGTTAGTTAGTTAAATTTAATTTATAGAGAGTGCAAGTTACCTCAATTTATATTTAGACTAAATTTGTTAAGGTAAGAAACAAATTCTGTGTTTGTGACAGAAAATAGTTATATTACAACTTTTTTTGCACAGGCTAAAATCTTAGCAATGCCTTTAAAATATTTGTGTAAAACTGAAATATTTCATTCTATAGACTTTTAACGTCTTCTTCCTCACAAATTTTATACATTTTCTCAAAACACATTGCAGATTATAAATATAACAGCTAAGTAAAATAATCAGATATATAATTCCTTAGCCAAGGACAATTATCACAAAAATTTGCTGAATCTTATTTCGATCATTTTTAGATGTTTGTAGCACATGAATTATACTTATCAATTATTGTATCACTATAATTTTTTAAATACCCATGGATTTTTATTAAAATAATGATAAAATACCTACCCAATTATTTCTAAGGCAAGAAACAAATAGAAACATCAATTTCCTAGAGAAACATTTATTCCTCACATGTTTTATAATGCAATCTTGAAACTTACTTATCACTAGGAAAATAACCAATAACATGTGCCTGTTTTTAATTTATTTCTTTCTAATAGCAAAATCATAAACTTTCTCAGTTTTCTTTTTGTCCTACTTTCATATTACTCATGGTAACTCTGATAAGAAAAAGGCACATCCACCCACATAAGCTGGAAGAGTCTGAAACTACAAGTAAATGGAAGCAATTATGGATATTTAGGTAGTATTTCCATGCTTCTCTTTTACCGAAGTCACCAGTGTTTGTGTTGCCTAATAAAAAGATTTGTCCAAAAGTGTTCCCAGTTGGTCAGTCTGGATTTCCGGGACAATATGCTAGACCAGACTGGAACATCCTTATTCCTTTAGCAGAAAGATACTGTAGCTGAACTCAGCTCATGTGTCAAGGTAGCTTCCTCACCCCTGTATGAGGACACTGCAATTTATCAAGGATCCCAATTATGGGCTTTTGAAAATAACTTTTTCTTGGTTGTAGTACTCCGGGTACTGTAAACATTAAGTCATTCAAATAGCACATATCTAAACTAAACTTCACAATTCTCAAATAGTTCTCCAAGTAAAAGGTACATTTTACACTTTGATATAAAATGGAAGAAACTGAAAGGCAATATCTCCTATGGAGTGCTAACCCCAGGCCACAGCATGCCTCTTGCAGGCTTATGGAAGGCTTGTAGGACCAGTGCCCTCCCTTGCTTACCTGTAGCTTGTAACCTCTTTCAACGATAAGACTCTTTCTTAAACCATGTCATTAACATTGTGGACTTTACACCAAAAGCCGTTACGTGTCATTTTGTTGAATGCATGGTTATTTGTAAAACTGCAACCAAGAAAAAGTTATTTTCAAAAGCCTATAAACTTTTACCAAGATCAATAATTGTGAGAACTGCAGAACTGTCAACACATACAACTGTTACAACAATTGCACAAAGAGACTGGACCAAACTCTAGCATGGTTCCTACCAGCTCAAAGTCAGATCCAGTGACTGACCCAGCCGCCTTTAAAGTGCCTGCCCGAAGGATTTACTGTTTGTTCCAGACAAAGCCTGATCATTGGCAGATAGGCTCCCTTCTTAGAGCAATCACTCAGTTACTTTAGAAAGCTGTAATTATAAATCCTTTCTCTACTCTTAGAGAAGTAAATCTACCACCAAAAGCTGTTCCCCAAGGATTTGAGAGCAGTCTCTTGGAAAGGAAACATGCATGGAGATAGTGGCCCCCTCCCAATCCCTGTGGAAGATAAGGACCTAAATTGGTGCCCTCTGTATACCACTGCTTCCTGTTATAAAGGTGGATGTTTGCTTTCCTTCAGATAAATGCCGATTAACAAACTGGTCTAGTCACATAGAGCAACCCGCTCGACATCCCTCAGAGCCTTTCCCTTAGCACACCTCAACCTTTGAAAAGACTCTAGCCTTTTGTTTCCATGAAACTGATTTCTGTTCATGCCAGACCCTCTTCACTACTGCAATAGTGATGGAAAAAAATGTATCCTTACTACTCTAGTGCCCAGCTTTGCTGGTCTTTTACATGTGAATACCAAAGGGAATTCAAGAAAACTTCAGGTATTTTTTTTCTTAATTTCTCTGATGGCTTTAAGAAAACCTATCATTCCCACCCATTTATTATTTTTAGGCAAGAGAATAGATATGTTTTGTGAGCATAATTAGATCACCTGAGCTTTTGTGTTTAAATGAAGTAACAATTCTGCTCACCACTACATCATTAAGGAAAGAGAACATTGCTTATTCAGTTTATATATTATTATTTTTAATTTCTTAGGAAAATATTGTCTCCAAGTTGGGAAAAACTTTGCTTTCATGTCACTCTAAGCCTGATGTTTTCTCTACAAAAGGTCAGAGCAGAATCACAGGTGCCAATACAGAGGGAAAGTTACGTACCCTCATACTTTGTGCCCATTCTGGGCCCTACTGTGCTCAGATCCAGTTCTGTATTTCAGGGAAGCTGGTCCTTGGCTTGTGTACTGTCTGGTTACTTTTAACAAAAGCTTTGGGCAAGGTTAGAGGACAGAAACTAGACAAAATCAATGGTTCTCCCTGCTCCTCTCTGATGTGGCCAGTGTCTCTCCAGGGTCTGGCCATAAAAAAGCGTGCCCAGTGGTTTCTTCCTCCCCAAGGGACTCAGACCCTCAACTCGAGTAGCGGTGTCTTCCTCCATGTTCAAAACTCTGAAAACAGTAGTAGCTTCCTGCTTTTGCTACTCCCAGTGTGGTCTCAACTTTTCTGTGACATGTGACACCAATTCCCTGCATACATTTCCTCTCTTTCAAAAATATAAAGTTGTTTCTGTTTTTGTGCCTAAAGCCTGATGGATACAAAGCTCCCTGAAGGAAAAATGCAGATATTGATGTGAGAAAGCAGTAGGAGATACTCAGAGGTGTCTTAAGCTGTAAAACAAGTCAATTCTTATTGTAAAAGAGTGATTTGTGCCTTATAGTTTCCTTACAATCATATGATTAGCCTTCATTTATGTGCCACTTTAGTAAATGAATGCAATATATTTTAGAAGAGAAAAATATAGAGTGAATCCATGTTTCTGGAATCACAGTTCAGTTTATCATAGATATCATTTCATCTAAAAGAGCAATGAAAATAATAACATGACAATATGCAGTTATTACATTCCCATCTGGAAGTTTCCAAAGTTCAAAAATAGCAATGACAATAAAACTACGCATAGCCTAAAGTGTCATTCCCCTACCTAAATCAGTTTCTAATTCAGTTTCTAATTAAAGCTAATTATTTTCAATTTTTTCCTCAGTACAAACACGTTTATACAAACATTATTCATTCATAAATATGTATTGTCAACAGAACAATGTAGGAGAGCTATTTACCACATTAAAAAGCACTGTATCAATTGGTACTTTATAAATTACCAAATGTAAAATCTGTTTTCTTATAGACAATTATTCTTCATTTCTATTAGTTAGCAATTACCCAATCATATAATGATTTCTAAAAATAAATAAAATAAAAATATTTTAAAAAATGTGTATCTGTTTTCTTTCTAAAACATCATTACCCAAAATATATAGCTTACTTAAGATATGGCCCGCAAAAGACCTCATAAAACAGAGTCAGTTGAAGTGCTTGGTAAAATTACAGATTCCTGGGCCTAGTTTCATGTTGAATTAATCAGAGCACCTACAAGTGGCCTTCAGAAATACAGATAACCTTTGAACAACACAGACTTGAACTGCACTGGTCCACTTTCAATGAATACAACCTGCCCTTCGTATCCGTGGTTTCCACATCCTCCATTTCAAACAACGATGGTTGACAGCAGCATTTTCACATCCCCAATCAGTTTCCCGGGGGTGGCTTCCCACGGCACATTCCCAACCACTGACCAACAACAGTATTTTTCATGTGCATTTGTTTGAGTTTGCAAATGCACAGGGCCAGCTGTAGTTAACCATTGGGAGGTCAAAAGTTGTATGTGGACATTTGAGTGTGAGGGGTCCAGCACCCCCAATACCCTAGTTGTTCAAGGGTCAACTATATGAATGTTTACAGAGTTCCCCCAGACCCTTGGGTCGTGCACATTAAAGTGTCAGAACCACCATCGTAGAGGAATGAAATTAATTTATCCAGTTCTCATTATAGATAACTTCATAAAATAGGTTACACAATGTTTGGTAATGGCAATATGTATGTATCAATAAAAAGATTTAATTTAATACCAGTGGATAGTGAAGAACTTGTGAATATAACAAATGTTTCTTATTGAAATATAAAAGCCTTCTGATGTGGCTCTCTGCCTACAAAATTAGATTATAAATTTAAAAAATGTAAAATAAAGTGAAATTCAGGACACAGAACTGACACAGAAATTCCTATCCTCTCAAGAAAGCCCACTATATGAATGCACATTTAATAAGCTAAAATGGGCAATAATCAGAGAGAAGATTCTAACATAAGTGATCACATTAGCAAAGGCAGTTGGAACATTTAGTGACGATTTTCTTTAGTGCTACATAAGGATTATACAGAACAAGTTTCAGCAGAAATAGCTTCTGCATTATGTCAGTTTTGTTTTAAATGATTCCTGGCAATTGGCCTACCCAACTGGTGTTGAAAGTTTTAGTTTGACCATTTGGCCATGGACTCTCCCTAAGGGATCAGTATGAGGCAAAGCAAACTTCTAAAAAGTTGTAAATTAGGTACAGTCTGTAACTGAAGCTAAGGTTCAGTATATTTGCTGATACAGTTTTGAAAAGATTTATCTCACAACCCTCTTGTGCATGCTTCATCTTGTTGCCATGCACTTCTTGCCGTATTAAACTCTAGTGACGTGAAATTAATTGCAGTTACTCTAATAAGCGCTGCTCTTTCAGATGCCCAGTCATTTCCAAGAGACTTTTTTTTCTTTGTGAGATTCTTTTCACCCCTCACTTGGATTCCTCATAACTGCTACCTTCTGTATTGTGGCTTTTCTAAGACACAGACTATAAGCAGCATTATTGCATTTTATCATCTTCCTTGGAGTATTCATTTAGTACTCAAATATGATAACTTTATTTGTTCTGTACTTGTTGAAAAATAGGTCTTTTTATTTCCCTTTTGGTTTCATGGTACTTATAAATAAAGCATGTGAGGAATTCCCATTTGATTATGTCATGCAAAGTAATGCTTAATGATACACCAACATAGCCTCTGCACTGTAATAATTAATTTGGCTTAGCATTTAAAACTGAAAAATAAGATACATGTATTTGGAGAATGAAGAATAACAAAAAAACAAGATTTGCATGTCATAAGTCTCCTTATCTTTGCAAAATACCTGGTTAAAATGAAATTAAAGTAGTGCTTTAATTTATGGGAATAAAATACATTTGTGAAACATGAAACAGGTTAGTAGACATATATAAATGATAAATATATATGTTAGTTTGGAGAAATGACATATTAAATAACTGAGCAAAGTTCATTTGGAAATCAATTAACAAAGTTAAAGTTATATTGAAAGCATGGCAAAAATTCTATTGACTTTTTGAATGAGAGACAAATAAGTTATACATTAATAGTTTTAAATGTATAGGAATGGTAATCATGATAAATTGAGTTGGCTGGTGGAACACCACTGTTTTTTGTAGGCATAGAGAATGTTCCTAATGCAACAAGTGTGTGAAACCAGATAGAGTTTTAGAATTTTTGTAAACAATAGTCTATGAGACTTTGTAGCCTATTAGTGCTATTCAAGACTTTCTGGTACATAAAAGACCTATGATTAATAATTCATTTTCTTCATAATTCCCTCAGTCACAAGTTAGATGGTAATATTGAAATGAATTAATGTTAAGAAGAATATACCATTACTTAAAACAAAATGGTTTGGCCAGCATATATACAAGGTCTGTCCAGAAGGTACCCAGCCATGTAATATGAAAAATATTTATTAAAGAAGATACAAGATACAAGCAACATTGTGCATAAGACAATAGTGGCTCAGTTCCCTTCAGAGTAGGCACCTTAGGACCTCACACAGTTCTCCCAATTGCCATCAGTTACCCCATCGTCTTTTCCTGAATCTCATTGACAGTCTGAAATCTCTGCCTTTCCAAAGGTGATTTTAGTTTTGGGAAAAGCTGGAAGTTACTGGGCACCAAATCTGGGCTGTAAGGAGGCTGAGTCACCTGGGTGATTTGTTGTTTCACCAACAAACTCTGCATGAGACATGATGCGTGAGAGGGGGTATTGTTGTGATGAAGATGCCCATAGCTGTGCCATTCTGAATCATCCCAACAGTTTCCAGGGAGGAATGTTGAAGCTTAATGCACAATTTGATGTAGATCAATTGCTCTACTTGCTCAGTCATTTTGAATGTGATGGCTGCATAGTAGACATGTTCTCTCAACAGTGCCCACTGCCCACACTGACTAGTACAGTGATGTCATCATTGTTCACCCTGCACAGTACAGTCTGCTCAGTCTGTTACATTGACGTCGCACAAACCATTCCCATTACATTAACAATGGTTGGACTTTTCCTGGATTTATATATATGTTTACACACACACACACGCACACACACACACACATTTTACATCCATCTCAGCAATTATTTTAAGTAAAATTTTCAGTCAGTAGTTATGATCATTGACTTCTCAAAACATCTACCATATATCAATGAACTATAGTTCACTGGCTTTGACTGCAGCAAACATTGCCTTATAATAGACACTTTTAGTGTGCAAGGACAGGACATTCTTAGGGAGCAATGATTTTCACCCCATTTGTATTGTTTTCTAAGTGCCTAATGTCACTCAGAAATAGTGAGCTAAACTACAAAATGTCAAAACATGTTGGGATCATATGGACAGTTCTGTCCTAGTAGTACTCTAAATCAGTTGTTTTTTTTTTCTTTTTCTTGTATGAAATCTGTCAAATATGTATTCTATGAGGAATCAAGAAACTTATAGTTCACTAGAAACTCAAATTCAAGTTTTGTCTGTGCAACTTTTAGTGCTTAAATTGTCCTTCGGGAAATGTGAGGTGAAGCAATTTTAAATTTAGCTAGATACTTTTTAATACTATAAAACCCCTTTAAAAGTCAAGGACCTTTAATTTTTTAGCTAATTTAAGCAATTTCATTAAAAAGAAAACAGAAAATTTTAATCTTTTAAAATAATGCAAAGAAACTCTAAATTCATACAAAAACCTGGTAAAATTAGAATTTTAATTTTAATTGTTACAATACACAGGTGAAAACTTTACTTTTTGTTGAATATTCTTAAACTCTTGAGCTTTTTAAAAGCTTAACAAATATAAATATTTTTATAGTTCTACATGATCTAAACTATTTTAACTACTGAACATACAATTTATGGAATGTTTTGTTTTCTGTTTTACGCATTGAGGATCCCAATAGATAAATTGGCAAAGGATATTATCAACAATGTAGTTAAAAAAAAGAATACTTTCTACTTGACAGATCACAAATAGGGAATGATTTTAATTTGTATTCCCTTAGCCTTTCCCCTTTCTTTGTCACATCTTTCTATCATAAACATGGCAGGCACTTGGAAGAGAACCCATTAAGTTCAGTCTCATTTTAATTCCTAAAACTGAATATGAAGACTCAAAATCAAAATATTAATATCCATTTCTATGACTCCATTTCTTTTATTAATATCCATTTATTAATACATGGATATTAATCCATGATTAATATCCATTTCATTATCATCAGCATTTTAATCTCCCTGGAGAATTCTGAAGACCAATTTGGTGCAGTGAGTTGAGGTTTATTCTTTCATTTCTTTTGTTCCACTTCCTTCCTCACTGTGGGCTCTAGTATTCTTTCACTCCATCTTTCCTATCTTCTCCCCTTACTGAATTTTCTTCTTTTACAGACTTAATTATGAAGGAAGGACAGAATAAAAAGGCCTAAGGCCTTTTACTTAATGCTATTTGTTGGTTCCTCTTAGCTTATGAATGCTTCCTCTCACACTATGCAATGTTCTCATGGCACTTTACTGCACTCCTATATATATTTCCAACAAGTTTCAGAGGCACTGTTCTAACAGTCCTGACATGGAAGAAGACAAATCATGTTTGCAAATATTTAGTGTGACCTTCACTAATCAAAATATTATAACTATCAACTCCGTGATTAAGGTTTTACCACTGCTGCTAAGAAGTTTTACCCCCCTCACAAGGTAACAGGCAATCTCATGCTCTGAACAGTAAATGCACTCACTCTCCTCTGTATTTTTTAGATAAGTAAGCATTGTTTATCTAAATGATGTGTGTAGCTTCACTTTCAGTCAGACTTTATCTATGGCTGCCTTTCTGTTCATACTGTAGATGCACTGGTTAATTGCAGATGTGAAATTGAGACAAAGCCTGAACCCTTTCTGCCTAAATCTCTCTAACAAAGTGCTGGATATGAACAGAAGAGATATTGGTATGATGGCTCATTAGTCTTATTATCTAAAATAAAGAGGGCTAAATCTTAACATGTGATTGGGCATAACTCTTTGGTATTGAGATTGGCTGTTCCTGGATATTTTAAATTTTGCAGATTAGTGGATCTGTGGGAAAAAGATCTCTGCCTGAATGATACTCTTGATAAAAAAGGTAAAGATGAGTTACTCTACTGGGCCAACTGTTTTACAATGTGTCTTCTACTTATCTGAACTTACATTCTGAATCCCCTTATGTCTGAGAGCCACACAATATAATAACAAAGTAAGTAAAATCTTGACAATAATCACATTTCTTATCGAACTACTAATTATTAAATCAAGAGTCAGGGAGAAGTCCAGGATGCTCAGATTTATTCCCCAAGTTCCTTTTTTTCATGTCAGCTGCATTAAGCTCAATTGAGGTTTTTAAGAGAGATGTGCGGTCAACCTCATACACGTAAAAGAGCTGCTTACGTCGTGAACTTCTCCATTTTATACTTAAACACTTACAAAATTTGTGTGATTTCTTCAGGAAACCATACACCATAAACCATAGATTCCAGCAGTCCATAGATTAGAATTTTTATGCTGGAAATTTTGGAAAGAAGGGTCAGGTGATCTGCCATTAGTATGTTTATAAGAAGACATAAGTAAAGGGGAGAAAACTGTACATGAACAATGATTAAAATAAAATTTAAAAAAAGAAAATTCAAAACAAAAAAGAAGACAAGCCTAGTCTTTGGAATTCTTTCTTTCCCAGAAGCACCACTCCCACTCCTCCAGACAGAAGGTGTGACTGAGTTGTATAGCTGCAGTGTTAACCATTTATGTTACAAATTATACTGCTTATGTATTCAAATTTTTGTTCTAAGTGCACTGCATTTAATAAATGTTTGACTTATTACAAAAGTTAAAAATATTGAGGTAGCATAAAAATCTTTCCAGTATAATTTTGCTAATTTAGAAACTCACATTTAAAAACTGTAACATTAAGCATGTTTTTAGGAACCTACATTAATAAGAAGATTTTTCACCATTATTATGACTCAAATATTACAGTCCATTCTCATGGCGCTTGTACAAATCTTCTGCAGTTGAAAATTTCAATAGAGCCAAAAGGTGGTTCAAAAAATATACAGAGCACAATAAAAAAATATGGATTGTATGGCTATTTCAACAAAACACCTAGCAACACTGGTATTTAGTATTTAGTAGTTGTTATAAAATAGAAAGTAATTACTTGCATAAACCAATACAATGAACCAAATAATAATCTGCATATTCAATTTACTTTTCATAATATTTATAGTTGTTTTTATTCTTTAGAAATAGTGATATGAATTGTTTTTTCTACACAAGATGTTTAAATTATTATAACTGAATATACTACAATAAATATAATATTTAGGTGTATATTATATTAAAATTATTTGCATCATTTCAGATGAACTTATTTTTATTGCTCTTACATGTTCTGCTGATGCATTTTTAATATTTTCCATTTACAAGAAATTAATATTAATAAAGCTTCAGTTACTTAAGTGACATTTTGCCAAATGACTTCTATGTATTTAGTATACACACACACACTGAAGAGTGTGACATTTTTCTGTAAATTGTGATCCTTTATATTCTTTGAAGTCTCCATTCATAGAATATACATAAATGATTCAAAATAATCATTTGATATTTTCTACTCATGGTGGTAATCAAAGGTCTCAGGTCATTCCCAAGTGACTTCTTCCTTCCACAATACCTTTGAAAAATGCATAAAGGATCCAAGGGTAAAGGTGACACATAACATCTAACTATTTTACTCTTTTGCATATGAACAAGAAAAAGAAACATGATGAATATAAATAAAAAACACATTTTTGACCCTCATAGTTACTCTTGTATTATTGTTGGATATTACAAACAAAATAGCATCAAAGCGTGAAAATTAACCTTTCATTTCATCCTTATAAAGCAATTAGGTACAACATTATTTGAATTAAGTTGTTTTTTGAAGGCAAGACAAACTTTCTAACAATTTAGTATTTTGTTTTCTAAATTGAGAGAGATTGTTATTTAAGGGTAAACTGTTAAATTCAACTAAATTTTATTTTAAAAAATATTTTGACAGATTCTTAAACAGATTCTAACTAAAATGCAAAACTTTGCAGTTTATAATGTCTTCAAATAAGAATAATTTTCCTTTGTACTGTATGTATAAAATGATGCATGAGATGACTCCAGGTAAGTAGCTATCTTGAAAGAAAGTCACATGTTGGCTTTCTGTGCACTAGAGTGTAGCATTAATTAGGCCTGCAGCTACAAAACAGCACTAGAGTTTATAGACACTGAACTGAAAGACCTGATGACCTTGCAATGATCTTCAGTCTCATAAAAGAAAAAGGTATATAGACATATATTCATATATGTAAACATGCATGTATATATACATATACATACATAATATTTAGTCAATACTTTTATTGACTTGTTCTTGTAACAAGAAAAATGTTCACTACAATTTTTCTCTTATGTACTTCAACTATCATTTTGCTGAAGAAATTATAGATCGTCTTAGAAATGTAAATTCTGCTTTCCAAACCCTTATTAATTTCAATTTCAAAGTTCACTATGTCATCTAGCCTAGCTAGATTTAAGTCTCCTGGGAATAATAGGTTAATTCTGCCCTGTAACATGTCATCTGTCAAAAGGTGGAAGTTACCTCAAATCCAAAGACCTATGAGCTCTTGGCATTACTACCACTCTCACTACTTGAGGCTATAAATACCAATTTCTTTTCTTCCATGCCCTGTGGTGCTGCCATATGCTGTTACACCTAGAAAAGGCCAAAACAACTAAATCCCAGCTATTGTTCATCAACACCCAAATGGCAAAGAGGAGACTGAACCAGCCACCACTGTACAAAAACACATGAGATTTTCAGAACAATCCATTGGTCAATACAGCTTTTTGCTACAGATACTATTATTGTAAACTAGTTTCAGGGTTTGGGTAGTACAGCGGCATTGTTAGTTGCCTGTTAAAAACTCCGACGTCTTTTTCCTTTCTTTTTAATTAAATCACAGACTTTTATAGGTAAAAAGCCACGTTTGAGTAACTATTTTCAGCTCAGAGGTTTAAGTCAATTCTGATGATGTCATTTCCTTTGCTAATGACTGCTTCATCAATTTGAAAGTTATGCAATTCCAACCAATTAGATTAAAGAAGACACTTCTGAGGTGCTTCTGGAAAAGGCATCCAGACTCACATAAAAGAACCCACACAGAAAAACATTGTCTCTTTTCCTTCAATGAATGCTACTGTGTCAATAAATGATGCCTGAAACTGTGGGAGAAATTTTAGTACAATTAGAGAGCCTAGCCTGCAGTCAAAGCTGACAATGGCAGGAATCAAAGATCATGGATCCTTGTTAAAGACTTCCGCCATCCAAGGAATTACCTTTCTCTGGATGTCTCCATAAGAAAGAAAATTCTACATTTTCCCTAAATGACGAAAGAGCATTAAGAAAGTCTGTTTTTTGTTTTGTTTTTGTTTTTTTTGTCCTCTGTCTGTCTTGCCTATTGTCTAATTGGAAGATGAAGAAATTGATCTTGTTCTTCATAAGCCCTGGTCTCATCTGTCAAAACCTTCTTTCATGAGGTTATAAGGTAGTATAAATTCTTAACTATTGGAAACTTCAGCCCTAGGGTCTAATTCTGCAGTCCAGTGACTATGGCAGCTATCTTGCTGGTTATATATCCCCAATTTTCTTATAAAAACTTGAGAGCAAAGAAACATTAAAACCAGTTCTAAAAAGATTTAAGGAGAATTCTTCTTGATAAAATAATCAAAGGACTTAATTTCCTTGCCACACTTCAACAATTAGATATCTGACAGAAATTGGAGACATAGCTCCCCATACACATCCACCCATACGTCATCACTCTAAGAATGGAATCGGAGCTTTTGCCACAGATTATTGGTCTTTCTTATATTTTTAACAGAATAGACAACTCACTTTGTCTAGAAGTCTCAGACTGTGTGGAGGCCAAAGCTATCTTTAATTTCTCATTTTAAATGAATATAATTGCATTGTTAGAGAATTCAATTTCCCAATTGTCTCCATTCACCTTTGTACTCTTCCAACCAAAAAGTAAATGTCTGTAGATATTTCTCTATTTGTTCATTTATCTATTGTGGCAGAAAAATCTTAATTTTTTTTCTATAAGAAGCCTATTTTAGATGCATTGAGTTCGAGTATGAGAAGTATAAACTATGGGAATTTTTTTACATTTTTCTTTGAAATTCATTTTTTTTTCTTTTGCAACTTGTTTATCTCCTTAATTAGTTTCTATCTGGAACTCTATCTAAAGACAACACTTTCTTCACATTAAGATAGTTTCCTTCTATTTTTATTTAACATTTTAATTTGTCACCTCTTTTCTATTCTATTTTTATTATATGTAGACAGGATCTCCTAGAAATGTTCTTCACTTATACAAGTCAGTCCTAGGCAAGTGTGTTCTACTTTTGTTCTTTGCTTTTCTGTACTAATCAGTCTACTGTTTACTGCTTCAATCAAGGACTTGCATCTACCAATCAAGCCTTCCATTTACATGCAATTACTCTTTATCTTAAACTGATTTTGCTCCATAACTGATTTCTCTATTTTTATAGATGCAGCATCTTTTATATCTTTTAGAAAATATAAAATGGGAATTTACTATAATTGTCTCCTATTTCCTATACATGCCTATTTAAGAAAGAAAGAGGATGAGAGGTCAAGATAATGAGAGACTGATTTTCTGAAATTGAAATATTTACTTAGAATTTGTAATATCTTTCATATTTCTAATAATTAATGTGCTCTTTTGCTGTTTGCTACTTTGCAAATTAGTTGTTTCTTCTTTTGGAGGATGCTAGAATGTTCTGGGTTTTACTTAACAATTTATTCAACAAAAACCAATGGAACATTTTCTGTGTCCCTAAAACTCTTCTAGATTGTATACATATGACAGTGAATTAATGACAAAAGTTTTATGTTTTGAGGCTTACATGATAGAACAGCACTCTCCAATAGAACTTCCCACAATGATAGAAATTGTCTGTTAGTCTAATATGGTACCTACTAGTCACATTTGAATATTGAGGCAGAAGAGTCCTAAATTTCTATTTAGTGTGGGTAATGTGACCAAAGTATTATACTTTAAATTTCATTTAATATTTATTTAAATTTAAATAGAAACAAGTAGTTAGTGCCTATATATATACAGGACCATCCATATATAGAAGGTGAGAGGTAGGTAATAAATAAATAGAGAAAAAAGGAAAAAGGTACTTTCCAATAAAGAGTTCTGTGAGCAAAATAAAGCAGTGAAAAAGGATAGACAATGACTGGGGTAGAAGGCACTGCCTTTCCATAGTAGAATGAGAAAAGCCTCTCTGAAAGATACGAAGGGACTTAATACCTCAATAATATGAAGGAGCCACAGGAGTAAAAAGCAAGAGCAAAGGTCCTGAAGTAGAAGAAAGCTTGGACGGACTCATGAACTAAAGAATAATACTGCTGGAGTATATGCACACATGTGCGTAACACACTTCTTTAAAAATTCCTGATGCATGGTGGTGAGACAAATACTCTAAGTCTTACCTTTCATTACAACCATGACCAAGGATGTGCTTATTATAAATGCACTCTACAGTGCAACTATGGAGGTGCATCTTGGACAAGTTTGCTATATGATTATACAAGTGTTTGATGAATTTCACCTGTTCATTCAGGTGATCTTTTGTAATGAAAATACCCAAATGTAAACGTTATTTCTATCAGGTGCTAATTCGTACAATTCTAATAGTAATGGACTCCTTTTTACTAAGCGTAGGGCAACTGCACCCTATTCATCCTTCATTCTATTAGTGTCTAGATATACATGTCCATAAGATTATATAATGTGAGAAATTCTCGAAGAGAAATAATAAGGAAGTATGAACAAAATCAACTACAGGAGTGAATTTTTTAAATAAAAAATAAATTAAAACCAAATTACACAATTTTTTCATAGCTGGGAAAAATTTAACATCACCAAACACAAAATACATTAACAGTATTACAATTTGTTATACCCAATACAAACTTAGAGCATTTTTATCCAAAATTGTTGCTTGCGTTCATTTTGCTTGCCTCTTCCCATGTCAACAATTTTGTAATATCACATTCTGTTGAGAAAATAGAAAATCATTCAATTTTTTTTTAGCTTTGTTGATCATCTTTTTCTTAAGGACATTTTAGGAAAAAAAGAACAGCATCATTTGTTTTTTGCAAAGCTGTATTCTTAACTTACTCTTCCAGTTTTTATCAGATCATATTTTTTCAGTAAAGTATACAAATCTGCCTGTGAAGAATCTAGGTCAGTGGGGCTAGGTTCTCACCGCACACAGCACCTTGGCCACTAGTCCTGCACCACTGGACACGGAGTTGGAGAGGTGGTTAGCAGAAGCAGAGACATGGCTGTTGAGAACCAGGCAAATATGGAAGTAATACAAAGAGTCTATCAGCCCCTTTCTTTGCTCTAGAAAACCACAAAACTCTCGCACCTGTGTGTAGCTTCTGCTTTTTCCTGATATTTATCGAAGATAGTAGAACTAGCTTTTGGAGTAACTCATGTCCAAATAAGGTTCCTTACACCTAAGCTTCATCACTTTGGCTTATAGTATCACAGTCCATTCCCTTTGGTCTTGAGAGATGGTTTAAGTATTTTCTTGATTTTATAGTTTCATTTTTTTTCAGCATGTTTTTATTCCTGAGAAGACTGAAAAGTATTTTTTAAAGTTCATCAAATCTCTTTTGTTTTTGAACCCTGGCTGGTGTGACTCAGTGGATTGAGTCCCAGCCTACCAACTGAAAGGTCACAGGTTCAGTTCCCAGTCAGAACAAGTGCCATTTTATCTAGATTGTTATTTGTTTACTGGAAGGGGTACAAATTTCTGGGTTGCAGACTTGGTTGGGACATGTTAGTATCTGGTGTTTCTCTCCCTCTCTTTCTCTCTCTAAAAATAAATAAATAAAATCTTCTTTAAAAAGCTCATTTATTCTTGTAAACATAAGAAGCACAAAGTTAGGTGTTGATATTGTGGGCAGTGGTCATATCAGAGTCTAAACATCACATATTTTATTTTTCATACATGTTTGAAGTGCAAATCTGTGTAAATTGATTTGTAGGGCAAGTTGGCATGCCCATCTGAGGTTGTGATGCGACAAGGACTCCTGTGATGATGGAACTTTGACTAAAGTGCTCTGGAAGATTTAAAAAACAAGTTCAATTTGGTCTTTTTAATATCTTCCATTTCTCTCCTAATTATATACATATTTCATTTTACATTTTTAAACTATTTATGAAGTTACGTCTACTCATCCCATCATCTTCAGCACTTCTGGGTTACTTTCATTTATTGCTATTATTTTTATTATTGATCATGTCATCTTTTCTTGCTTCTTTGTATATTGAGAATTTTTATTGGGTTCCAAATATTGGAATCTTTCATTTTTGGCTGCAGTTATTTGTTGTGCCCCTTTAAATAATATTGCATTTTATTCTAATATACAGTTCCGGTACTTATATAGATTTAATCACCTGAAACTTGCTTTTATTTTTTTTTTGGTTTTGTCTCAATACTATTTCCAGAACAACTATTATTCTGGGTGTAACTTAACTCCCTTCTGAAGTCATATGCCTGAGAACTCTACAATGTGCCCCATATATCTCAAGATCTCTACATTCTATGAATAAGGTGATTCCCAGCCTTGCATAGTTGCTGACAATTGTTCATCTTATTTCTTTCTAGTGGTTCTCTGCTCAGGTAGGAGGGTTTCTTCTCTCACATGTTCACATCAGTACTCAGCCAACACCTTCAGAAACCCCTCCAGAAGATTTCTAGTGCTCTTTCACTGTGCAACACTTTCTTATTACCTCGCCATGTAAAATCTCAGCATCCCTGAATTCTGATCTTTTTCTCCTTCACCCTGGTGAGACTGCAGGTCTGTGTTTTACTTCTCCCAGAAACTGCCTCCAGGCAATAAACAGGAATTGAATAAGAATACTGTCCTCTTTATTTGTTTTTTTTCTTTTCTCAGGTTTCATTCTCTTGTAATGTCTTTTCTTTGGTCTAAAATAATCTAATCATCATTGCATATATTTTATCTGGATTGCTATTTGTTTACTGGAAGGGGTACAAATTCCTGCAGTAGTTCATTGTTCATGGGTAGAAGGAGAAGTTATACCCATCTAATGCATCACTTTCTAACAAGTGGTTTATTCAGACATAAAGATGATTTTTAAATCAAAAATTAATCTAACAAGCCAAATAAGGAAGACAACTTGAAACCAAACTTTATAAAAATATTTGAATATAATTAAATACTGTGTGATATTTTACCATTGTTTCATCACTTTTATTTATAGTAAATAAATATTTTTAATTAACATTTTTGCTATAATTTGCTTAAACTTACCATAATAAATGACTAACAGAGCCCATGTAGACAGTTTTCTTAATGCTTTAGTTAGCCTGCTTACATTCTCTCAAAATTATTTTTGCACACAGGAACATAAGGAAAATTGCAAGTGTATGTATTTCTAGAAATTGTCCAGTCTTATAATATATGTCTCTATTTCTGGATGGCATACAACAAAATAATTTAGAAATGAAAGATTTTTTAAAATATGCAGTGTCAATTAATATGGAAGTGTTTTTTGTAGTTTGTGTATGTGGGCAGCCTTTACACATCTAAGGTTTTGATAAGGAGTGGTATTTTTCCATATCTAAAATCATCTCTTTCCTATCTAAATAAAGTGCCCTGTCTTAATCTGTTCAGACTGCTCTAAAAAATATGTAAACTGAGTGGCTTATAAACAACAAGCATTTATTTTCACAGTTCGGGACACTGGGAGATCAGGATGATGACACTGCAGATTCAGCATCCTGGAGGGCCCTCCCCTGAAAAGGCTGTCTTTTAATCACTGCAACCTCCAGTCACACGAGATTTCTCTCTGCTCTCTTTTTATCAAGGCACCAATCTCATTAATGAGGTTTTTGCACTTCAGACCTTATCACCTCCCAAAGGTTCTACCTCCCAATGTTATCACACTGAGGGTTAGGATTTCAACACATATATCCAGAAGGTTTGGTGGAGTGGGGAGCAAACACTCAGACCTTAGTACCTTAGCCACCTCAAATAATTTAACTTGAAACTAGCTCCTTAACTGTTATTGCTGTAAGCATTAAGTTAAGTGTACAGCCTGTTGGTTTGGCATACACATATTGCAAAACAGCTATCACCATCACATTAGCTAACACCTCCATCCTGTCACATAATTACCATTTATTTTATTGTGGTGAGAATGTTTAATATCTACTCTTAGCAACTTTAAAGTATATAATATAATATTTTAGCTATAATCACCATGCTGAATATTAAATCCCCATATCTTGTTAATTTTATAACTAGAAGTTTGTACCATTTGATTAATAGCTCCCTATTTTGTGCTCCCTCCCCAGCCCTGATAACCACCACTCCAAATTTAAAAAGATCTAATGTTATGAACATGTTGCACGATTGATTATAATCTATTACACCCTAGCAGATATGGAAGCCTCTGTCTCCTCATGTACAAAGAAGAAATGCTGAGACACTATACTGCTAGATGTGGCACATTTAAAAGTATAACACAATTTCTAAAAGTTTCTGGGAAACCAGACTGCAAAAAAATTTTTCTAATACCTTATTGTTATCATTTTTATGTTCATATCCAAGAAAGAGGGCAGTAGGGTCTCCCTGCTTGTCAGATTCTCATGGAAGTGTCTTTGTGGCAGCCTGCCCAGAAGATCAGAAGCAACACACTCACAGGTGAAATTTATAACCCCTGCCAGGGCAGTGCTCCAGGAAGGAAGACTCTTAGGCAGGAATCATTGTTTCCATCACTGTGTTTCCAAAATGTAAATTCTGTGACTAATGTTCTCACCCACTAAACTATGGTCATCCATCTATCAATGAAGATGCACTACAGTGGTGGCTCACAGATAGTTTTCTTTGTCAAAATTCAGGAACCACGGAACTGCCCCACATTCTCCTCCTCCTCCTCATGGCAGGCTGAAGACATCCATTCACAATTCCACAATGCCTGTTGATGGAATTCCTTATTTCAAAGGAATTCCCCAAATTTTGGGGAAAGAAATGTACAAATATATGCAATGAGACCATAGCTTGTGAAAAAACAATCCTACACAAAACAATCTCACTTGTAACCTTTTCTAGATGAACTCTGTGCAGTTTTTGCATTGTGTGGAATAGGCAAACATGTCTTTCATGTGGTTTTGTTTAGATATTCCAGTGGAAAAAGCCAAAGTAAAATGTTCAAAACAGGCTCCTTCCTTGGGTGTCAGAGGTAAGATATAGTGCTGAATTTGCAATGTATTGGTAGAAATACCCATATATAAAAATATGATTAATATTATGTAGACTAATAATGGAAGATAATTGTATCATTTATTTAACTAACCATTTTGATGAATGTTATCATAGTTGAGAAGTTTAGGATGCAGGCTACCCAAAACTTCTACAGACACATATTTGGAAGAACAATTACGGGAGAGGATAGCCTGGGCATATGGTAGTCTGCATCCCAAACTTATAGCCTAGTGGTATATAAGAGTGGCATTGTTCTGTGTTTAAAGATGGTTCTGTTTTAAATTTTGAAGTCAAACCCATGACTCCAGTGAGCTGAGCTGACCCCTGTCAGCCCCAAGTGCTGTTTCTCCCAAGCAAGGAAACCATAATTTGCTCAGGACAAAAGAGTGCTGAGGTGACTCTTGTCTCTTCTTCAGACTCCATCTTAAGCTAGGTATGTAATTGTGATATGAAAAATGTTCCTTTGCTTACAAACGGGAAATTGGAGAAACAAAATGAAATGGTTACAACTCTGAAACAAGGAATGTAGAATATGATATCATTCATTTTATTTGCTTTTTAGCTGTTCCTCGTTACAAAATAGATGTTCCTATGTAAAAAGAAATACTCTCTGCAATGCCAGTTGATGAAAATGAATTACTGCATTTCACAGATGTTTTCAATTTAAAATGGAATATTATGATGGTGCTAAAACTTTTCACCACCATTACTGTAATTTGCATACCATTACTAGTGATGTTTATATTTTGAGAAGTTGAAATGTTTTTGAGCTCATCATAACTTAGTACTAATGATTCTCAGTGCATCTGTGGAAAACCAACATCTATGCAGTTTTCTCCAGCTCAATCATCTTTGATGAGTTTGTACTGTCTTCAAAATATTCAACTAGGATTTTGTGTGTACTTAAAGATTCTGCTTTATGTATACACAATCTGAAACTTAAATGGAAAGAAACAAATCAAAATTATGTGGCAGCATATGAATACACTTGAATTCTGGCATCTGTTATAATAAAAGCATTTTAGTGGACCTAGGCTATATTTTCTGAATAGCCAGATCATTTTAATTTAGAATTCATAAGGAATTGATGCTTTGTTTACAAGCAATGGAGTAAATTAGCCTTAATTGAGACTATGGGGTTTAGAAAAAAATTAAATGCTGCAGGTGCCAATAAAAGAAGACTCTAAAGAAAATAATTTCAAATGTGAAACATTGCAGGAAAGAAATAATCAGTAAAATTGATGTGAAGATTAAAGAGTGAAAATCAAAGATAATTAAAAAATTAACAGATGTGCATGTTTTTATAGAAAAACATAAAGTAAAACCAAAGCCCTCAGTACAGTTTCATTATCCATTATGTTTAAAATAAGGATAATTTCTAAATGCCTCTGAACTGTTCTGAGTGCAACTACGTTTTTCAATTTCCTATTTTCCACATAATCATGACTATTAACTACACATGTAATAGTAACGCTAAAATTGTCCAAGCAGTAGCTTGCATTATACAGCACTTCCTGTATAAACAGTTTCAATTTCATGAACTTTCTACTTTAGTGCCACATGAGTGTGGATTTAATTAGCTTAAAGCAAAATTAAAAGTCTAGCTTAACCAAGTTAAATGCAAATTACTTTTCATGCAAAAAGTTCAGATGTGGGCCATCAAGGGTAGTATGGCAGTTGTCCAGTGTCCTGAAGGACCCAAGTACATCTATCTGAACTATTCTTGGTATATCACTCCCATTGTTGCTTAGGAAAACTGTATGCTTGAATAAGAAGCTGATGTGGAACTAGCAGAGCAGATTTTCAGACCTAGAGAAAGTGAAGAGTACATCCTCTCTCCTCTTCAACAAGATTGTCTATGTGTACAAGTTAGCATTTTCCCTTACTTTTTAACAAGTCAAAATGTAATCTCATTATCATACCAAGTTTCAAAGATTCTTGGGAAATGTGCAAAAATAAAAATTGACGTTCTCCCTAATCAACAAAACAAACAAGTAAAATATAACCAGAGACATTGAAATTAAGGACAGTCTGACAGTAACCGGAGGGGAAGTGAGAGAGGATAATGAGGGAAAAGGGAGGAAGGGATTACAGGACGACTATAAAGGACATATAGACAAAACCAAGCGGGATTAGAATCAGGGGAGGGAGGGAGGGATGGCTGGGGTCGGGGGGAGTGGTAGGGGGAAAATACAGACAACTGTACTTGAACAACAATAAAATAAAGTAAATGTTTTAATGCAAAAACATTGAGGTTCTGATACTAAAGATTAAGGGCAGAATGTACATGGAGATTTCAGTTTATAATCTGTGCGACTGACTGTATTTGATTTTATTATTCTGGGGCAGAAATCTTTAGTGTCCTGACTCCAGAGTGTCAGATCTAGAATGGAAAACCTAGAAATTTATGACAATATCATGACTCTAGACTTTATTAAGTGCCAAAATACCTCCCAAAAGCCCCACCTCCAAATACTATCATAGAAGAACCTATGCACCCCAATGTTCAAAATGGCACAATTTACAATAGCCAAGTGCTGCAAGCAATCTAAGTGCACATCAGTAAATGAGTGGATCAAAAAACCATGGTACATTTAGAACAATGGAATACTACACAGCAGAAAGAAAGAAAGAGCTCCTACCCTTCACAATAGCATGAATGGATCTGGAGAGCATTATGCTAAGTGAAATAAACCAGGTGGTGAAAGACAAATACTTGTGATCTCACCTATAAGTGGAACCTAAGCAACAAAATAAACAAGCAAGAAAATAGAACCAGAGACATGAAAATAAAGAACAAACTGACAGTAACCAGAGGGGAGGGGAGAGAGGGATAATGGGGAAAAGAAGGAGAAAGGTCATCAAGGAATATATATACAAGACCCATGAACAAAACCAATAGGGTGGGGTAGGATTGAGGGTGGAAGGCGGGGATGGGTGGGGCAGGGAAGGAGTTGTTGGGGTAAATGGAGACAACCTTACCTGAACAATGATAAAAAAATACAAATAAGTAAAGAAAAGAAAATGTATATGAAAAAAAAAAAACCTTGATAATTTTGTAGGATGCTACTACATATTCAGGGACATGTTTTTTATTTGTTTGTTTCTACCTAGAGATGAAAAGTAATGTCCTATTGGCTTGTTTTCTAATCCTAAAATGAATGCATTTTAGGAGAATAAGTGGATGGAGCTGCCACCAGTCTGTATGCAGGCTGTGAAAAGAGGAGAATGAGTATTATGAAATATATTTTTGTAGTTTTTATGCTTAACATACCACTTGTCTCATAGTAGATTCATAAAAAATGTATTTTATTGAAATAATAGGGAGAAACCATCTCTTATAATGACAGTGCATACAATTACATACATATTGAATAATAAGCAATAGGATGGGCTACATCCTAGGGCTAGAAGTTGGACACGTCAAACTAAGGTAGTAAGAAGATATTTCACAAAAACCTCCTCAGAATTTTAATGTAAAATAATTTATAACAGGAATACATTAAGTGAATGTGAGCCAATGCAGGCAAAAAGAAAAATTCTTTAACATTCATGAACTCAATTTTCATGAACTTTACCTCTAGTCAATGTCATATGTACAAAAAGCTAATTGTTTTTCATTATTTAAAATTTCCATTAAAATTTTAAAATGTCAATATATATACCCTGTATGTGGCTATATAACGGTGGTAATGAAACTAGGCAAGGGCTGTCTGTACAGCCATAGCAACATTTTTTGATAATAGGACTCATTGTAAAGGAATCTGTGTGGGCTACTTATCACATGTATTCTTGCAATTATGACTACATTATTTGTCCTTAAATTTTGAGGAAATTGTAAACATTGCACATTGTAATTACTACAAATACTTCTGAGGAATCGAGCAATAACCACTGAAATCATGGCCATCTCAGAATTTTCATTTTTTCAGGGGAAACACCTAATTGTAATATGTTTTGCCCCAAAATATATGTGCCTCAACTGCCAGAGTCTTCACCACTGAATCTGAGGAAATATATAAAGCTTTGTAAAAAGAATTTGATTGACAGGAAAGTTTGTTATACATGAATCTGATACTGTAGTGGAGTGTAACTAGGGTTTTGACTGATAGGTTAACACCTGAACTACACATCCAGAGTCTGTGTTGCTTTCTATCAGTCCCAAAAATTGAATAAAGGATTACAGGATTCTAATCCATACAGAAAATAAAACAGCTTGAAGAATAAAAAGTAGATAAAATTATAAGTTCGAGCATGAAATATTTTGACCAGACAGGTTTCTAAAATTTATTTTATATTATTTGATACTTTTTAGTATCATAAAAAACACATATATTATTGTATTGTAAAAACCAAAGAAAAAATCAAAAGCACAAAAATGGCTGCCAAATGAGTGAAAAAAAAACAGTCATGAAAATATGTAGATTTTTAATATAATGATCTATTTTATAACTTATTAGTAATCACCAAATATTAGTAAAAATTTATATTTTGGTTATAAAAACTTGAAAAACATTACAGAAAAACCAATAACAACTGTACGTAGAGTGTTTCCACTATTTAAAATCCAGTTTTAATGCAAGTGCTTGCATTTTATCTCATTTTATTACAAATAGAATAAAAACATGTTTAAATCTTACATCCAATAATATCCCAAAAGTAGAACAAATGCTGTGTTATGTATCAAAGTAAACTTTATCATAATCAAACATTATTTGTGTAAGAACTTCAGAGCATAATGACTTCATTTTATTCAACAATCGTGCTTCTGTTTGGCACAACTGAATTGACAGATAAGAATCACATAACAGATCATCTATATTAGTGTAAAAGTTAGAAAGTGAATGTGCTTGGAAAAAGAAAAAATAATTAAGTTACTCCTCAGAATAAGGAGCCAATGATAACAACTGCTGTGCAAAGGACTAAAATATAATATATAAGGTATGATGTTTAAAGTTAAATTTTTTAGAGTAATGATAAAACATTTCATTCCTTGTTGAAAGGAAATTAAATTAAGAATTTTTTCATGTTTTTTTCCTGTTGCAAAGTGTAATTTATTAAAAAAAGGATTAAGGAGTTTTAGAACCTTTGATCACCTAAGATTAAGTTCTTCTGTTAGACCCTTAAGTTCTTCTGTAAACCCTAAATAACTTTTCTAAAAAAAAAAAAAAAAGAATAAGAGTTGTCTTCTGCCTCTGAGGAACTTCCGTCATTAGTCTACATCAATACTATTCTAATACTTGAAGAAATTAATATTGTCAGCTCAAATTTCCTTAACTGTGGAATGCAAATATGCTTACCTCCAAAAATCATGATACCCCATAATCCCCATTGTTTTGCTCTGATAAACACAAGTTTATAATTGCACTTCTTAAATTATGGTAGTAAAAGCCAGTAAATGTAAACAAAAAGAATCAAAGGCCACATTTGTTTATATCCTTATATAAACAGAAAAAGAATAAAAGGAACTGAAAATCTGAATATTTCCAGGAACATTCCAATTTTCCAAGGCATCCACCCTAGTTCCTTAGTTAGGAATAAGAGTTCATTTAATAATTGCTTAGTGAATGAATAAGCATTTGTATCTTAAGATACAAACACACATGCACACAAATACCAGCATGTGATGATAGAGAAGACACCACCCACAAATAAAGCAACAAAGAACATCTATCATTTTTTATGTAGGAAGAGTTTTCCTAAAAATCCCTGTCACTGTCCAGAAACAAGATAGATAAATTTCCCTCCTGTTTGCTCACTGATCCAACATGGTTTTATCTTTTTTTCTTTCATTCCTGAAAAAAGATACATTTTTATCTAAATTCATGGTATTAAAACATTTACACTTATAAGAACATTAGGAAAAGCAGGGTAAGAACACATTATGATACTGTATTCCCACGCCCACCCAGGATGGCTATGGGTGACACTCCCTCCCTCCCTCCCTCTCTCCATTTGCTCCTCCTTTATCTTGCGAGAGATACAGCAACATTGAGTTTGTGGGTACAGTTGCTGGGTGCAGGCTTTTCTGAGGCTGTATGATCTCTCCAGACTCCTAGAACGCTGTCCTTTTTCTTTCTCTTTTCAGTCCAGTGGTGGCATCAGCTTCCCTCTGCTACTGACATTTCGAAATCCCCCGTGCACCCTCTTTCACTCTGCCCACAGCTCTGTAAATAGAACCTTCACTAAACTCTCCTCAGTTAAACCCCTGGAGACTGCCATCTACATCTCCCTATGACCTGACTGAATACGTTTTGACACAGGTATTTTCTTAAATGCTTAATACTGATGTTCTGATTTTCCACACATGTCTCACTTCTTTCTCTCTCTAGCAACTACTAAAATAGCACTTGTTTTCCTGTGTGCAATAAGTATTTTTTACTTTTACTATTACTGTTATTTTATTATAGTTGTCCCAATTTTTCCCCTTTGCCCTCCTCAGCCCAGACTACCCCCATCCCCTCTCCCACAGTCAATCCCCCCACTGTTGTTCATGTCCATGGGTCATTCATACATGTTCTTTAGTCCCTTCCCCTTCTTTCCACCATTATACCTCCCCCACCCCTCTGGCAGCTGTCAGTCTGTTCCTTGTTTCCAGGACTCTGTTTCTATTTTGCTCACTGGTTTGTTGTGTTCATTAGATTTCTCATATAAGTGAGATCATATGGTATTTGTCTTTCACCGACTGGCTCATTTCACTTAGCATAAACAGAAAGCTAGAAATGACAAAAGAATAAACAATTTCTATTGAGATTGACAGGAAAACAAAACATAACAAAAACATGTACTATTCTTCTAAGAATAACGCCATATTGTCAAATGAATCATTTAGTGAATTTATTTAGTGTGATGTAGCAAGTTTTACATGAGTTAAAATCTCTGTCATTCCAGGAGAAGAAAGTAGAAAGGTGAATGAATATTTAGTGTTTGTGTGCATGTTCACATGTGGAAATGTTAGTGGGTAGAGAAAGAACTTAATATTAATTTAATATAATGTGTTGGAAGATCTACTTCCATGAAAATTTCTAATCATCCAATTGTTAAAAGAGAGATAAAGGTTTGATGTATTGCAGAATCATTGCAATTATACTCTAAATTCTACCATACTACCTGCACAGAAATGGACATTCCAGAATATAGATATGATGATACAGTCTTAAACTAATTATTATTAAACCAATGATTGTTGGAAATCAGTGATGCATGTGTTATAAAGTGTAACTCATCATTTATAATATATTTAGGTGGCACCATCATAACAATAGAAGGCAAAAGCAAACAAAACATAACCAGAGACACTGAAATTAAGAACAATCTAGCATTCTTAATAAATATATATAGCATTGAAGAATTACATTTTCTACTCTGGCTGGCATAGCTCAGTGGATTGAGCACAGGCTGCGAACCAGGCATCGCAGGTTCGATTCCCAGTCAGGGCACATGCCTAGGTTGCAGGCCATGTCTCCCAGCAACCACACATTGATGTTTCTCTCTCTCTCCCTCTCCCTTCCCTCTCTAAAAATAAATAAATAAAATCTTTTAAAAAATTTTTTAAAAAAAAGCTGTAGTTAAAAAAAAAAGAATTACATTTTCTGTGTACATTTTACAAGCATTTTTATATTGCAATTAATTTTTTCTCTTTAAAAAAGAGATAAATGCTTGGTATATTATAGAATCATTAGTAATGAGTCAAGTAATTTGATTGTTAAAATTCATTAAAAACTGCAATGAAGTATAGGGAACAGGAATATATTGTTATCATTAGATTAAATAACTTAAATACTGATAAAGTAACATAGTAAAAGTTTTAAGAAGCAGAAATGGACAGATGATGTATATTAAGAGCTTTTACTTTAGGACTGTTGATGTCAGACAACAATTTGTGGTTTTCTAGCTCTATGTGTTTTACGTTACTTTGATAAATCCTTTAGGATGAGATAGAGCGGAGAGCTCTGTTAGCTTACAAGGAACAGATCTCAATCATTGGTTTTCAAAATTATTTTTTTGAAACATCACTTCCAGGCATTTTTGCCCTCTACCCACAGTCCCAAATGCTGCACCATGGAGCTCCTGGATCCATTGTTTTCTACGTCTGGCTAAGCATCAAAATCACCTGAAGTGCTGCTTTTCCAAAGGCAACATGCACAGATCTTGTTATGAAGTGAATTCTGACAGAGTGGGTCTAGAATGTAGGTTAGAATCTTGAATTTTTGAAAAATTCCCAAGTGAGGCTGATACTGCTCATTTACAGATCATATTTCCAGCAGCAAAGACAGAGAACATCTCGGGAAATAAAAGACCCCTAGACCACTTGATTAGAATTCTAATTCAGAGCATATGTGTGGACTAGAGAATCTTTATTTGGAAGACAAGTACACAGTCTTTCTATTTCAGCCAGTCTGCCTTCTAGTAAGGCCTCAGATTCTCTGAATAAAAGTTAGAGGTCTAGTTGCTTTTTGTTATCTGAATGTCCAATCACCAATCACATACTGAAAGGTCTAATCATAGAATAACCTCAATTAGACCACAAAACTTTACAATGGCACAAAAAGTACGACTTGCAGACTTTTCAACACATAACAGATGATAGTTTATAGGAAAAGGACACTATAAATATTAATACTGGAAAAGCTCACACAGAGTTGGATGCAATTTTAATACTCATACCTTTAGATACATTTAAACATCAAGGCTACTTAAGGATTATGAAAATAAAACAAATGCTATTTTTAGGGCTATAAACGACTAAAAAATTGTTACCATATACACAGACACAAACATAGTATGCAAGGGCAGTTGGGGAGTGAATTAAGTCAGGTTTTCAAATCATAAGAAAAATTTTGTTTTCATGATAAGTAAAGATTTTGGAGGATTTTGAACAATATTTTAAAGGACCACTTGCCTTCTATGTAGAAAATAAAATTAAAGGGAAGAATAAGTAAAAATAAGGACACAAGTTAGAAGGCTAATATTAAAAATTATAAAGCAAATGAGAGATAGTAGTATTTTTAATAGAGTAGCAGTGTGAAAGGGTGTTGAGAAATATTCAAGTTTAAGACATTTCAAATAAAGTGGCTGATTTAATTTTTGCTGAAAAATAGAGATGATTGATTAATCATCAGAACCTTTTTATAAATCCTTACCAGAAAAAGAGCAAAAGAAAAAAAAGAACTTTTGATAGTCTCTGTTGCATAGGCATGTAGTTTGAATAATTAAAAATACAAAATATGATAGGAGTTATGATGACCTGCTATTTTAAAGCATCTTTATGAGTAACTTAAATATTTCCTTTCCAGAAAATTATAAAATATAAATGGACTTTCTACCTTATGTTCCAGTTTGATAATTTTTCACTACAACCACCATGTAATTTTATCTGTACAGTTTATATAGGTTGAGAAATAATTTTCTCCCTAACATCAAGAAAATATGGGCAAGGATTTTACTCATTTTTTAAATTATTATAAGTTGAGTCAAGTGAAAATTAGTAAGTTAAGTATCCAAGATTGATGAGTATTTTCAAATATAATTTATTTTCAAAATAATAGTTTCAGTTTTAAATAAACAAAATACTATACTACAAACAACTTTGTAAATATAATTTCACATTACAAAGATTTTAAGTATCAGTTTTTCAAAAAAAGAATTATTACCAAAAAGCTATGCCATTCTCATTAAACATCCTAGAACAAAATTCAATGTTATGAAGACAAGATTTAGAGCAACTGTATCTCTAATTTAAATTTTCTGAAAACATATATCTAAATATTTGCTCATCTGAATTTTTTCTCTAAATAAAGGGAAAGAGGTACTGTGTCACTGCCGTGTAGAAGTTCTTCTCAATAGCTTTACTCAACTTCTTTCTCCGGATTGTTGTTATTACTGCTAGTTGCAACTTACTGCCTCTGGATTCAACATCAATTTAATTAAGGCTGAAGAAGATATATGACCCTTATAATAATTTATTTCCACGTAATGAATTCATCTTTGAGCTCAAAACCATTAAGAATAGAAGAGAAAGTGAAGTAGTTATTAATCAAATAGACAAAAGCAGGGGAAACCAGCAGCATGTTTTGAGCAGTTAATTTACCATTTAGTCTAGTTACTGAGAGATAATGAGAAATGTGCTTCATGAGAAGTCTTTTGAAAACACCTATGTTTAATATATAGGTCATAAATCTCAATCTACAAAGAAATTAAAGAGACGGGATATTATTTAATTGTCAATGCACTGTGTTATTTTACTTTGGGACCCCATTTCAGCCGGATGGTAGAGACAAAGTCGGTGGAAAACCTATACATTTCTCTGAGCATGTCTAATACATTTAATTTTGTATGTTCTTCCAATAATTCTCATAAAATTTTTCATTCTTTTGTTTAATCATTACTCCTTTATATCAACACCATGGAATCACACAATTGTTTTGAATTTTTGAATATGGTATAATGGAAATATTCTCATAAATTTTCTACTTTCTCATTCGTACATTGATAATTATGAGATAAACCTATAATGTCAGTTGCTCTAATCTTTTAAAGACTTAAACTTTAAAAATTCCTTCTGAAATGATGACTGATACTTTACCTACTTATTATCCAAGGACCCCATGCAGAGACTTTTCTGTTTAGCCCATTGCCACTGTTTAGTAGAATCTTCAATATCACAATCATCATCTGATCTCTAAGACAGAACTTTGACACCTAGATGATAATTTCCCTCCCCATTTTATACTCTAGTTACTTCTGCAAAAAGTTTACATGAGTAGAACCACTTAAAATGGAGCCAGAGCAGCCATTCTAGAGAGAGGTCCTGCTTCTTGAAACTTTGGGATGTTTGAACTGGAAAACATAACCTTTGGACCAGGTCCAACCAACATTGTCTTAGAAACAACTGTGAAGAGCTAACAAGAAAGCAGGCATCCTGACAACAAGGACGGATGATTACAAGCTTTCTTTCTAAAGACAGAATTAGTAAGCAGCCAGGGAGAGCTAAAGAGTAACTCAGCTTGTTAGCGCCAGTAGGAGCTTCTTCCTGTTTATATAATTTCCTTTTCTTCTCTCATAGAAACTCTTGCCTTCACCTTGTCGTAGGGGTACCATTTGTGTTTCTGACTGAACCTGTGCTTTCATAACTGCAATTCTATTTGTTCCCAAATGAATACTGATTACCTCTCAATTTGACTTGTTTTCTTAATTTCTAGGTTAACACTTCAGTGCTTGTATTAATGGCCTTTACAACATGCCCAAATAAGTAGCATTATAGTCCATTCCTCGGTCTTAACAACCCCAATTAATATACACAAATTGAACCTGATCATCACTCAGAACTACTTCAACTTTCAAGATTTTAAGTGCACCTTTGTATGTTAAGATTTCTTCCAAATGAACATTATCCATCAAAATATCTTTAACTATGAACTTCACCTAGAAATTTTAAAACCCATATATTGTTCTTATTTATTCTACTCAAATAAGACATTTATTTTCTGAATCTCTTAGGGATGACACTACTAATCTAAAACACACCTGATTAGCTTTCTTATCAACACATTGTCTCTGTTTCCTATATTGATTAATTTTTCTACATATTTTCAGTCATAAGTATCAAAACTTTAAAGAATACTTTTCACTGTCAATGTATTTCTTGTATTTTTCTCTACTTAGATTCTAGTGAAATGAACTAGATTCGCCCCCTATATTTTTCTAGTTCAGGACCTCAACCTCCCTAATTCAATTACAAACAGTTTCTAGCTATTCACCTACTTCCATCCTCTTCCCTCTACACGTCATCACAACCATTGTTATCATAGTTGTTTTTCCAAGCATAGCTAGATTCCATCATAACACTATGATTCGCAAAATGTCCAGTGGATGCCTCTTGCCATTATAATAAAGTCCAGTTACTTAGGAGATTCAAAGTACTCACTGATCTACATCTTTACTTAGCATGCTATAATCTCAAACCTCCCAAAACATTTCTCTTAACATTTCATTTAATTTAGAACTTCCATAAACTTATTTGCCATCCTCCCCAAGACTGCCATTCCCTTCCCCCACAGCACAATCTGTCACAGACCATCTCACTTAGTAATTTACCAAAGTAGACACACTTGTGTGCACACAAATACAATTTGTCCTTTTTGAAAATAGTATGTGGAATGCCTCCTGTAACAGTCTAAACTACAGAGTAGCACACTCATCTGCATATTTAAAAATAACTAAAAATATTTCATACAAATGGATTAAGAAAGAAAAGCAGTCTAATGGTTTAGATGTTATGAAAACAAGTAAAACATTATGTTACAGTCTTAGTGTGCCCACTCTCCATCCCCAGGTCTCATGCTATGAGGCTTTGCAAACAAGTATTCATTTGTGCTCTCCGGGGGACTGTGGACTGCCCTTACCAAACACGCAGTGCTATGCTTTCCTCGGGAATAAGACCAAGTTCTGCAGCCGCCTCCAAAGACTGCTTGCTGATGGGAGTTAGATTTTAGGTGATGGGGAGGCAAAGTAAGAGAGACAGAGCTCAAAGAAATAGCCTAACAAAATGCAGGTTATTACAGTTTAGCAGTCTTGAACTGTGACTAAAACCTGAACCATTTTCAGTTTTCACCCTTTTTCTAGTTCTTCTGCACCAGAGCAAGATTATCCTTAAAGTTATTACTTCCTATTAGATGAATCCTTCCCAAATCCCTGACATGTTCTAATATTATGTTTTAAAATATAAGTCAGATTGGTTTATTTCCTATGTACAGTACTACTTTATTTGAAATCACATTTTCAGCTTTTCATGTGGAATTTACCATTCGTAGGTTGCTTTGCAAATGCTACTGGCCATATGTGGCTATTTAAATTTAACTTCAATCAGTTAGGACTAAACATAATTTAAAAATTCAGTTCCTTCATTGCACTTACAATATTTTAATGTCTTACTATTTACATGTAACTGATGGCAACAATACTGCACAGCCATGGACAGCACTTTAAAGATGACTAGATACAACAGAATTCCTGAAAGCACCCTGAATTTTAGCATTTGAAACAAGTTCTTAGATTGTTTTCTTTATAGGACTTACATTGAAAAATTTTTCTAATTTAACTCGAGGAGAAAAAAAGTAAAATTAATTCAGTTTGAAAAATGATTCATTAATATTCAGATTTTCTCACATATTTGGTAACCATAGTTCTCAGAAGAGGTTAAGCTCAACACAAAAGTAATCCCTTAATCAAAACTGAACAAATTATGAAAAAGTTCAAAGATAATAAAAAATATTTTGAGGTCATTTTTGTATATGGAGACGAACAGCAGTCCAGTTTCGTTCTCTTGCATGTGGCTTCCCCATGTGGTACAGGCACAGTGAAAACCAGTAAGACGGCTCCTCCCAAAACTAAGAACAGAGTTAGCATACGGCCCAGCAACCGCTCTGCTCAGTGTCTACCCCCAAAACTTGAAAACATTTATTTGCTAAGATATACGCACCCCTCTACTCATTGAAGCATTATTCAAGGTGGCCACGACAAGGAAACAACCAAACTGTCCTTTGATGGATGAGTGGATGAAGAAGATGTGGTACATATGGAATGTGGAATACCACTCAGCCATAAGAAAAGATGAAATACTGCCATTTATGACAATATGGATGGACTTTGAGAATATCATGCTAAGCAAAATAAGTCAGAAAATGTCAAGATCCATATGATCTCACTCATGTGGACTAAAAGCAACCAATAAACAGACAAAAAAAACAAACAACAGCTTGGTGGTTACCATAGGAGTGGGGGGTAGTGGGTAGCGAATGGTAATGGGGTCAAACATACGGTGATAAAAAGATTTGAGTTCAGGTGGTAAGCACACAATACCATGTACAGATGACCTATCATAAAATTGTACAATTGAAACCTGATTAGCTTTCTTAGGTTTATTAACTAATGTGACTCAATAAATTTAATTTAAAAATAAATTAATTTTTTTAAAAAAACAAAAAGACTTTGATGAGCATAAGTCATTTTTTTTCCTAAGTTTTTTTTTTTTACTTTCTCTGGATCATCTTATATATTTATTTATTTATTTTTCTCCTCTCTTTTTTATTGCTGTCCAAGTACAGTTGTCTCAACTTTTTTTACCATATTGCCTTGAATTTTGATTAGTTTTTATTCATTTTATTTATTTTATTTTTTATTTTTATTAATGTTTAAATACAGTTATCTCCATTTTTCCCATCAAAGTATTCTTTACTAATTAATTCTTTTTAAATTGTGCTTATGATTTAGGAATACTTGAAGATCTTCCATAATTTAAAAATGGAATTACTAAGCAGTTCTTGCAGGTATATGATATCTGTAAACTTGGCCCCTTTTTGATAGTTAAATGTCATAGATCATATCACTTAAAAGACTTAACTAATTGAAAAAGTGCTAAATTATTATGGTGTACAGCCCTCATTAACATCACAAATCACTGTCACATTCCCTTTTATTCTAGTACTTGTATTTTAAAGGCTAACAATTATGGTTTATATTTACTCAATACTTACCATGTAGATTATCTCATTTAGACCTCATTATAACCCTATATTTATTATTTGTGATAAAGAAATGAAGACAGGGCACTTAGTTCAGGTGCTCAAGATCACATTTCTAGAAAATGCTTTAGCTAAGTATTGAATTCTGGCAGATTGTCTTCATTACTCTATTTGAAACTTTCTGTAGTAATACTGAACTCCCTTTATTTATTCAACAAAGTTTTCCTAGCATCTTTTGTGTGTGTGTCTATGTGTACACATACACATACTAAGCACTGAGGCTGCAACAGAAAACCACCCACACACACACTTACACATATAACACTCTTGAATCTACATTGAACCCTTACATTATATACTTTAATTTATGAAAAAAATTTATACATAAATTGTAAACGTTAGTAATTTTCCTGAAGATACTCTTTATAAAGTGTTTCAGAGCCTGGAGTATTTGAGTCCCAGGAATTACTTGCCTTGGTTATAAAGAAATTACTTTGTATCTAATGCTGCTTTAAAAATAAAATCTGATAAGCAATGAGAAAACAGGCATATAAAAATCAAGTGAAATATTTCATCTTTATAATAATGAAAATAATAAATAGAACTGAACTAAATCATTTTCAAAGGCTACATATATACATATATATATGCTACTGCCTAATACTTAGTATGCATGTGACATATTTGTGAAGACTTGACTACCTGAATAATGTATTTAATCAAGAAACATAAATGTAATGTTTTTAAATGTCTGCTGATTAGAAAAACAAGAAACATTATCAGCTTCCTAAAATTTAAAACTATGTGCTAATATAGTATGCATAATGCTTATTTAGAGTTTGACTTAAGCCTTGAAATTAAAGTTGAATATAATAACTCCAATGTGCTTTCTGGTTTAATTTATAATGCATTCCTCCAACTCCATAAGCAACAGTGAAGAAGAGATACCTTCAAACTACTGAAAACAATATGCAAATTTTTATCATCATTCTCAGATGAATAAATTCCTTTTTAAAAAATACTTCTTTCCTCTTTTTTTTCATCTGAACAGTTGGAAGAAGTTTAATAAATATGAAACTCATAATATGAAACTGTTGTACTGTATAACATAATAAAAAGTTCCCAAAACTCTATATTTGGGGAGGAAAGAGGTCACAGAATGGGGAATTTTGTGACAACTCTCTGCTAACTCATTTGAACTCCAATTTATCCTTTTCTCTTTACTATCACATTATCCTCCTCAAAAGAGCTCTAAAGATAAGGGACTAAAATTGTTTCAGAGTATCATTCAAAATTATTAAGAATGTGCAAATTTGCTCTGTTCACTACTATAATTGTCATAACTGCTGTCAAGATGTCTAGTATTTATTTTCTTCCAAGACAAGCCGTTCTTTCTGATGTTTTCTTCATCCTTCCTGAAGGAACACTGCCTTTCCAGTGTGCACTATAGAAAATCCTAGCACGTGTTACTCCCCATAAATAATTCTTTTCTAGTCTTCGCTGTGGCACTGCAACTTTCCAAGTCTGAGATTCTGGCTCTCATTTCTGTATAAGGATCTACTATAAACCTGATATGAACAAGTATGAGACACATTCCCCACCTGAACTTCCAGGCAGTGTCTACTTCCCTCACCGTTATGAATAATTAATAAGTTGTTTCTGTCAAGATTTAGTATATGCCTACTCTGTTCTGAAACTGTGCTTAGAATGGTAAAAATAATGGTGAACCAGATCAGACGTGTCCCTGACCTGATGATGTTAGTCTGATGGGGCACAGCTGACAGGTATGTGCTTCTTTGCTTAGAGGTTGTGCATGTTCTCCTCATTCAGGAAAAGTTTGTAACTGGCAAAGTTCTGAACAATCTTCATGCCATTTGAATGGGAGACAGAGCACAAAATTCCTAGTAACACTCTTGACATCCATCTGAAATGTAAATGGAACATGCTTCTTCCCTGTTTCTAATTGCTCAAATTATATAGCTGTCAACAGAGTTAAAACCTCCAGTTGAAGATTTTAGAATGTTAATCCTCAGTGAAGTGGAAATGGAATTAGTATATGTTTTTGGTGTGCTGGGCAATTCAGAAAATTGACATAGTATCCAATTTTGTCAATTCTTCCCATAAGTTTGAATTCTTCTTCTGGAGCCCTCTACACGCACAGCTATTGTATAAAAATATGTCTTCTAGAGTAAACAAGTAACTATTAGAACCTTTTAGAAACTGTGAGTAAAAACATATCTTAGTATGTGTATGACATCAAGATTCCTATGTTCTGCTAAGTAAAATATACCAATCAGAGAACAACAAATACCATATGGTTTCACTCACATGGGAAATTTAAAGAACAAACTAAACTGATTAACAAAAAAGAAATAGGCATGGATACATGGAATAGACTGACAGTCGTCAGAGATCAGGAGGGTTGGAGAACTGGATGAAAGAAGATGAAAGGATTAACCAAAACATATGTATCACATAGACACAGAAAATAGTGTGGAAATAACCAGAGGGAAGGGAAGTTGGGAGGTAGGAGAATGTGGAAATGGGGAGGAGAATGGGGATGGAAAGAGACTTTGCTTTGAGTGGTGGGTACATGCCGCAGTGTGCAGGTGATGTTTTTTTCGAGTTGTACACTTGAAATCTGTATGGTCTTGAGAACAAATGTCACCCCAGTAAGCACAATTAAAACAGAAAAAAATATTTCTACTTTCTGAATTTAAAAGCAGAAATTCTTAATCAGCACATACTACAGAGGTAATATCTCCAAGTGATTGCCTATTCTTTGAAGTAAAAGTTCATGAATTTAAAAACCTTTTTTACAGTGAATATACACAATAAAGTCACCTCAACTGATTCATTTACAAAACAAGGATAACATTTTGTAAAATAATATAACCCATGTAAAACACAAGAGGCAGTGTCTTGTGCACAATTATGTTGTTTTATTGATATTAACTGCAATTTAACTGATATATAACAAAATATTGTGTACACTAATTCTAACACTTTGCTGCTATGCATAGTTTTCATGTACATTAAATAAATTGAAATTGATTTTTATAGAAATACACCTTTTAAAATTCCCAGAAAGTCTCCCTAAACACAACAGACATTTACCTAGTAACCAAATAATGTATTCTTGAAAATATCAACTGCATTATTGTAACAGACATTGGCAGGATAACACACGCCATTGCCTTTTACATACAGTGGTGGCTACCATTTGTGGGAAATGCCTATTTTACATTTTGAGCTTTACTACACCTCTTTTCATCCACCTTTCATATAATTACTTAGGATAACTCTTTAAATGTCTTTAAAAATCAGCCCCATTTAGCTTACCTTAGAGCTACTGTGAATAACATCATGGTCAGCAATGACATGATTTCAACATCCATACATTCCCTTAAACCAGTTCTCAAGACCATACAGATTTCAAGTGTACAACTCGAAAAAAACATCACCTGCACACTGCGGCATGTACCCACCACTCAAAGCAAAGTCTCTTTCCATCCCCATTCTCCTCCCCATTTCCACATTCTCCTACCTCCCAACTTCCCTTCCCTCTGGTTATTTCCACACTTACCTTTACTCAATAGCCACATTTTCAACTCTGGGAATAGGTGTTAGAAACACAAAGACGAATATACTTCCTCCCTGCTGTAAACACTCATCATCCAAAAGGCAGATGTCTATGAGAGAGCATCTACAATTCCTGGTTAGCATCACAAAAACAGTGCACAGAATATAGGACATAATTACATCCATCTGATTGAGTCAGGTCACTTTATAATGGAATAAGATTGAAGATGTGTTCCAGAGGAGACACATCTAGCTGCAGCTAGAGTTTGGAAGGAAGAGGAAACAGCCCAGGAAAAGTTAGGAAGATGTAAAAGACAGCTATGATTGGGGAAACAGTGAGCACTGGAGTGTGACTGAGTGTTGAGCACCTTGCAAAGGGGGCAGACAGTGAAGCTACAGCCCAAGTTACAGTTTTGTGAATTCAATACAGAAAGGGTTACATTAGTAAAATTATCTTATGTGAATTAATATGAGGTAGACCATAGCATAATAGCATGCAGGGAGAATGGAAATATGGAAACTACATAAGAAACAGGTAAAAGGTTAGAGATGGATAAACTAATATTGGGAACTGATATAAAAATGAATGGATTGGTGAAAGAAATGGGGAAAGATTTTACCAGATTTGAGACTGACTGGAGCTTTGGAGAAAAAATAATGAAGGGATATAGCATAAGGGGAATGAAAAATTTCCCCTTATGGTTATAATGATTTTAGCTGGCAAGTTTAGTTCTATATAACTTGTATAATATGCAAGCTCTACACAGTCAGAGATCTGATAATATACAATAACACTATCTTTATACTAAATCTAATTTATGTGTCCCATTTTCATTTTGCAACAGAGAAAAGTTTTAAGACATTCTGGTTCATTATGACTAAAATAATATATATTTTAGGTCAATATTCAATTAAATTCATGTATAATATCTCAGACAATATCAGAACACCCTCAATCTTTATTCAGACATATTTGCCTCCCTGTGTATTAGTTCCATTTCTATTTTAACAGGATTCATATGTGTTTGTATTTCCATAATATCGGGAAGTATAGGACAAATGACTCAACATATGTGCATGTAGATTTTAGGGACATTTAGACACCTGGTACATTTATTAGCACATCGGAAGCTCAGAACTGGGATCATCATAAAATCCTCTAGCCATTGATTCCTGGAGCTGCTCGCATCAACTTCCAATGGGCAATTTTGTGCAACTCTTCCCATCTTTCTGTTCAACGACTTCATACTGGTAGCTTGAAATCCGCCACAGTGGGAAAATGTATGTTGAGGAAATTTTAGCAAATGCAACATATGGAAGTCCTCTTCCCTCGCCCTCAGAGTTGTTTGTTAAACATTTGGCAGCTTCCCCCAGCTGTCCTGCATAACCACTCTGCATTCCTCTTCTCAGGACCCAACAGCAGTAGTATAGCGTGTCTGTGGTTCACCCAGAAAACTCCTATGGGTAGGTATCTGTTAATTCTTCCAATTCATAACCAATTCCCAAATCTCACCGGAGTGTTTTCCTGCATACCTATCCCCAATATTTTATCTGATATCATTTGTGGGAGGGAAGACAAACTTTTCTTCAACTCTCAGTCACAGAACTTTGCTCTTCAGGAAACTTCCATGGCAAAAGTCAGAGCACCAGTTCCGAATTTGACAAACTCTGTTAGATTTAACCACTTAGAATTTGTCAATGCCCGCCCAGCCCCACACACTTAAGTGTATATGCCTGTGAGAAGATATGTATTCCATGTCTCCAATTTTTGCCTTACACATAATTTATTTTCAATCTGATAATGAGAAATGCTACAGAATTATAGGGTTAACCTCATTATGCATAATTCATTGTATTTTTCATTCTACCATCAATGTGTTATACTTTAAATTTGTGTACAATCCAAAAATAAAATCATCAAAATATTTAACACTGTGAACATCTGAAAATATTTAAAATTTTAATCTATTTAATATTTTAATACTGCTTTATGAGCAGATATTCCATTTCAATTTTGTATTAGGTATTATATGATCAGTGACCTCGAGAGCCTAACAAAATTTAACTACTCAATGTGTAAGTACTACAAGAACTTTAGTGAGAAGGTTTAAGGGATTAAGATGCTTATTTGAAAAATATTATAGGGCTTCAGTTGAATTATGAATTATGATTCATAAGGGTAGAATGAGAAAGGGACTTTATAAAAGAAATTATATGGCAAATGTGAGAGAAAATCAGTACATTTTATTGTCAAAAATAATGGAAGAATGCAGAGGAATTGGGGAATTGTGTTGTCAAACTAAAAAGGGAAAAGTTTATCAGATATCATTGCCATTGGTGTTGTTCAGCTAGATATTGACAATGGGAATAAAAAAGACTAGATATTGAGCTCAATAAACTGGGAAGCAGGAGCCTGCTTGCTACCAGGAAGCTACAGCTTCACACCCCAGGAAATTACAGTATTGCTCCGTCAAAGGGGTTGATGCTCTTCCCTCCCCTCAGCAGGTGTCAGACCGATGGTGTTATGGAAAAGACGACTCAGACATCCTCAGAGTTTGCGAAGTGGGGTTTATTCACACATGCAGACCCAGAGGTAATAAAATCCAAATTCTGGGCCCCGAGTTTTAGACTGGGGTTGATTTATATCCTTGTTACAGAGGCAAAGGAGGAGGGGGGAGGAATGCAGCTGCTGAAAGCGGGGGTTAATGTACAGCCTTGAGACACCTGCTTATCTGAGAATGGCTGCTGTCCAGCTCCTATCTAAGAATGGCTACTGCTCAGCTATGTCCTGTCACAATGGGGGCACAAGGGGATGTGCTGGACCATAGAGGCCTGTCAGTCTAACTAGGGGTTGTAAACTCATCTGAAACCTAGGAGAACTTGGAAAGTTGATTGGCCATTTTGAGATTGCACCTGGCCCTTCTCAAGATGGAGCTTTTATTGTGCCAGGGGAACAAAGAAACTCTCTTTACTGCTCATAACCTGCACTCACATGGTACATGTGCCTGTTCTCTCCATGATCATGTGGCCCTGGTAGCCACATGGTCCATGGCCACATAACTGCACATGCAGGGTCTGGGAGGGAGGTTGACGTGGACTGCAGCTGGAAACACAAGCTAAGCCAGCTGGATGCTGTACTGGTCTGCACTTGAATATGGAGCATAAACTCTGGGCAGTGGCCTTCATTCTAGCTCTAGCCTTTTTCCATGGTGAGACAAATGGAGATGGAACATTGGGAAGTAAGGTGTGGAACCCCTTTTATTTTATATCCTTGATAAACTAGGCCACAGAGCCACATCTCCCGTGCAGTACTCAGGAAATTCTTTTCCTTTAGATACTGCAAGGACCCCACTTACACTGACAACAGAATAATCAACTGCAGAGAATTTGGGGCTTAATCTAAAAGGCCAAAAGGATACACTATAAATTATTAAGTGGCAGAAACTCATGAAACAAATTGTCAATAGGAATATTTTTTCCTCACTTCTGATGTGTTTTTTTTTTCTATGTGAGGCAATTTCTTCCTGCCCTTCTGCACCTTTGCCCCAGAAGTGTTACAGTTTATCTGAGTGAGGAGTTAAAAGAACATATTCTCTCATGGCATTAGGACTAACTATTTTCCTCTCCTCTGGATGCAGCTGCTGCAGGGTGATCTGCACCAGCCTAGCCTTGTCTCTGTCCAGGTTGTTGAATCTGTCACATTCTTGAGATCTGGTGTCAGGCACATTTGACTCAAATATTAACTAGTTTTTCCAACATTGTCTTTATCAGTATGTTGATATTCTGTTCTCCAATTTGCTTTATGTCTTTGTCTGATTTTCTGATTCTTTGAGAACTTAAAAATGAAAAACGATGCTCTCTATTGAACTGATTAACAGTCGACATCAGCGTATCAGGAAGAACAGTTGGTGAATGGAGTAAACTGAGCCAAGTAGGGAGTCCAGGGTGAAAAGGCAACTAAGCAGCTAATTCATTACTTCAGTGCTCAATGATACAGAAAATTGGATATGGTAGGAGATTTAAGAATAAAATGGAAACAAACATAATTGAAAAGAGAAGCTGAAAAATATATTCCAATGTATAAAAATATGTGGAATTTGAGATAAATATATATAACTTTGTGCATTTGAAGAATAACAGTTCGTTACAGAATGAAATTTCAACTTTTTCAAGTTTTTACATTTTTTGTTCCATATACTTCTCTTCATTTACTTTTAAGAAAATACATTTTTGTTTGGCACTTACTAGTTTGAATCATACAGTAAAAAAATTACCTTGTCCACTTACATCGAAATGTTTTCAAAACAAGTTCATCATATTTGCATTCCCCTCTTCAGCTTACTTCTTAATAGGGATTCTAATCAAAACCAAAGAGTGGGGCAGGGGGCCGAGGTGGGGTGAAAATGGAGACAACTGTACCTGAACAACAAGAAACACACACACACACACACACACACACACACTAAATGAAATTTGCCAAAGAAAAAAAATTATAGTCCTTATCTATTATATTTAAAATATTCAGATGGGACTCATATTTAAGTTACCACGATTTTGCCTGAGTCCTCTAGAACTCCTAGAAAGAGATATAATGGGAAAAAACATTAGCAGACACAATCAAATAAAATCAAAGTCTCTCTCTTAATCATTTTGTTTTGGCAAATGTCCCAGAAAAATTTGTGACCTTGCATTCCTCTTCTCTTGAAATCTTTTGAAGTAGCCAATCACATTGCTGTAAGGGGCCTAGGGTGGCAATTTCAAATAAGATGTGGAGTTTTTATGCCAATTGAGAATAATATTGCCCTTTACATTTGTTCACATTGGTCATTATTTATGAAATAAAGTTAGTAATGAAGAGGTGATTTCCTTAAATTGATTTGCTCTCATGTTACCTTCTGCAGTGATTGCTTAAGTAAATCAGATAAGCTTTATTTTGTTAACAGATTAGCTGAGACCATGAAAAAGACATAGAATAATAACATCATCAAAGTACCCACAATTGCACCATTTGATAATGCTTAATTATAGTTTAGAATATGCCATATATTTTTCCAAGCAATATAACTGATTTTCATATATCTAGTTCAATTTTTTCCAACATTGTATATAAATTAGGTGTTTGTATGGAGAGTTAGAAATTATTCTCCACAAGTAGAACAGTAATAATTGTTGTTGAAAAAGATGCTATCACCAAAACATAAATGGAAACATGGATTCATTATGGGAATTCACTAGTGTATAATTCTTCCTTTTGCACTTCGTCACATTGCTTTCTAATAGATTTAGAAGAGATAGAGATTTTCATTTCCTTGAGAAACATTTTGTAGCTTCTCAGTTTGTAACATTTACAGAATTACACTGGTTAGCTAATGAGATGAGTGAATAACTGAACTCTGTGAACATTAGGAAGGATTGGAATGAAATAGGAGACACTGAGTTACATGCTGACAAACTGAAACAGGAAAGCCTGGGAAAGGCTTGTAGTCTGTGACTGGAGTCAGCAGTAGCACCTTCTGGGCGTAGACTATTTTCCTGTGTCACATTGCAGTGTTACCAAGAGAAAAGCAGTCTTGGCTGCAACATAAAAATTTCAGAGAGCAAAGGCATTTTCTTTAATGAGCATGCAAGCATGTTAATATTCTGCTTTGCACTAGTTTGCATATCCTGGTCAAAATAGAAATCATGTCCTGATATATTTTTGTTCATTTTTTGTAAGATCATAAATATTAAAATGTAAGTGTTCCTAACTCCAAAGTTCCATAGACAAGAGAAAATAAAATGAATAAAACGAGTAAAATTAGGAGGTTGTGAATAAAACTGACACTTTACAATTCTAATTAGAGGTTTAGGCTCTGAGGCCAGACTACCAGAGATTACACAGCTCTGAACTATTGAGCTGAAAAATCTTAATCAATTCACTTAATCTCTCTGTTTCTCCGTTTCCTCATTTGGCAAATAAATATAACAGTATGCATTTAGAGGTAGGAAATATGGAGGGTTAAATGAGTTATTAATATTGTGTTTCTTTACAGCTTTATCTTTACAACTTTAAAGTTATTTGATATTTGAATAAAATAATTTTTTCAGATCCATTCCATTACTGAACTCTCGGTAATGTCTTTCTGCAATCTCACAAAACCTGATTCATTTCAGTCACTGGTTTTAATTACAAAGCACTTGCTATTTTCCTTCTTTTTTTACTTCTTAAAAACTGTCAACACTATTATAAACGTCCCCATTTGCCCCATTTTGCCTACCTCTACCCATCTACCAGCTCTGGCCGTCACCACACTGGCGTCTGTGTCTGTGGGTTCTGCATATGTGTTCTTTGGCTCATCCCTCCACTTTCTTTCATGCAGTCACTCCCTCTCTCCTGCCCTCTGAGGTCTGTCAGTCTGCCACATGGAACCACGCCTCTGTTTTTATTTTGCTTGATAGTTTATTTTGATCAGTAAGTTTCACATAGCAGTGAGATCATATGATATTTGTCTTTCTCTGACTGGCTTATTTCACTTAACATAATGCTCACAAGGTCTATTTTCTTTATAGAGACACAGAAGTATCCTCAATGGTACTTCACAATAATGTGTGTTCTCTTTAACACACTAATATGTGTTGCCATAATTCAAGATTATTCACAAGAAATCAAAAAAATCAGTGAAGTCCTCTCAAATATTGGAACAACCTTTTAAATTGACAAACTAGTCTTATAAATTTGCAGAAGAATCAGTTTGATGTTTAGGGCACTTATCAGGGGTTAATTAACAGTGCATTTCATATATCAACCTACTAGTGAGGTCAGCAATACAGAACTTACACAGAACACAAATATATTGTTTCAATACTAAGTTGATAGAACATTAATGAAAACTGAAATGGTATTAGAATCAGTTCAAAGTGATGACTACTTTTTGATCATTCTGTTTTTCTGACATTAGATTTTTAGTTGATATGCCTATTTGAATATATAATATAAAATTTTTTTTTCTTATATTGGCACAATTCTAAGGCAATGATAAAAAAAACATGTTAACTGAAATGAGTGTTATTAGTTCTACCTGGGTCAACTATGGACACTAAGAAAGAAATACATTATAAAGAAAGCACTGGAATGTTTATATATATATATATATATCTCATTCCTTTCATTATAGGAAGTTAGCTCATTCATTCAGTCAATACAGTCATCAATGCAGAGCAGCCAAGTTTAATGCACAGATTCTGCAACTCTTAAAAAGCATCAGTATAACTGATAAACAAAATGAAAAATCATTCATTCTTGTGATTCAAAAAGCATAGCATTTATTAATAAATTACATAAAAATGTTTCTATGCTGCATATTTTGCTATTTTTTCTTTTATTTTGCTTCATTATTCATTGACATGTTTGGTGGATATAAAACTGGCTTCCCTCTACTATCTTGGTGAAGACCTAAGAAAACAGACACATATATAGCTTACCAAAATGTTAATTTTTAGATAAAGGGTATTTATAGAAGAATTAGAAAATCGTTTATCCTTACATTCATCCTCTTGAAACATATTAGTCCTACCATTGATAAATATATGCTCTAAAGTTAAAATATTCGTCAGCAAACTTTATGTTAATATTTTTGAAAAACAAACTGTGATTCATGTTTTGCAAAGAGATTAGTATGATACACTTTTTTATAATACAAGGAAAAGCAGTCAGAAATATCTGTTATAAACAAAAAAGTCATCTCTGATTATTCAGATAACATAGTATGTCTCATGGAACACAATAAATGGATATTATTTTTGCTAGAATTTAAGAAAGAAATTTGAGGAAAATGATTGCTTTTTTCTATTATTCTTTAACTGCATCTTCAGTAGTCATTTGTGCTATAATTTGGGCAGTTTGCATGTTTTGTATTTTCCCTCCATCTCCTGCTCCCAGAGCACTATTTCTCTCTGATTGAGGAGGTGCTATGACAGAAGGTAATGGAGCTCCTGATACCCAGTGGGGAGCCTGTCACTGCTGACTCCAACTGCCGCCTTTGTTTTCTTTCCTTACACTCCTCTGATTTTCCCAGGCGCAGTTAGAAACAATTATGAAAGCCATGAACCATTTTAAAATACTATGGCACTGAATGGTTATGTTTAAGAGCCTTTTAATCTTCTAGGTTTCTTGTTTTATCCTTAGAAGTGGTAAATTTTGTGTTGTGTTTTTTTCTCGTCAAACTGCAGTTTGAGGATGAGAGAGACTGTTTTCTGTCTTGAGGGAGGCAACCTTAAACTGTAGAATCTGTAAACTGTGTCAAATTCTTATGTTGGCCCTCATCACATCAGTCAAAACCCTTCTGCACCTTGTACCTTCCTTAAGCCTCCCTGTGTTGGTCTTGCTGGGATGGACTGTAGGGAGGTTTAATGTTAGGAACCACTATACTAACCTTTTTTGAGGTGATCTGGTAGACATACCCAACATTCACCTGAAGTCAGTTCCCATTCTCTTTACCTAGCAAGGAAGACTATACTTTTAGTCCACTTGAATATGAGGGTGGCTTAGAAAACGAAGGAGTAGTTTTCACTGTTGGGGACCACTCTGTGTTGTTTCGGAGATTGCAGCCCCAAGAAAGCAGGCTCTGAAAGGGGCTAGTAGGTCTCCCTGGAAAACCAGGTAATGCAGGGTGGCAGGTATGACCTGATTCTAACACTAAGGGTTCCCTTGGGAATCAGGCCTGAAATATACATTGTTTCCTTTGAAGTTTGCTGTGCCTAGCAGTAGCCCTGTTGATATAAACCAGATGTTGAATTTCAAGGCATAAGGAGTAAATTCCTCATCTCATGAAACACATCTTAGAGACCATCTGGTGTCAGCATGACTAACAGACATTGACCTATGAGAAATCTCTGGGTTCCTTCCATTGTTGTCTATAGATAATACCTGTTTTTGTATTACTATAGCCTTTTGACATTGATTGATGAGCTATGCATGTATCCTGTATGCCCCTACATATACCATTCCCAGTAAATGCCATTTGGGAGAAGGGCTCAGGGCATTCCCCATGTGAGGGAATCACCACTCCATTTCCTGCCCAAACAACAAGATTGTGTCTGGGATGACTGATTTCTCATCCACGGTGGTGGGGATAGCTCTGCAGGACCTAGTTCTCCCACATTTCACCAATGAAATGTGAGGAAATAGGACTTCCATCACTTCTGCGAGGGGAAAACATCATGGTGACTCCCCATTCTCTCTCCTCCTGCCTCAGCAATCAGGAGATCACATGTGCCCATGAGGCAGCTCCAGTCTGATACACCCATTAGCCCTCCCCACACATATCTCTTACTTATTCATGTAGGACATAGAATATAAGCAAGCAATTGTCTTTTGTATGGTAGGCCACAGAAATTTCAGCATAGTTCAATGTAATACAGAGTAGCCATTTTCCTTTTTTTCTTTCTTCAGGAATTAAGTACAGTAGGCAGTCTGAGTGTCATTAACAACCCAGAAATGCTTAGCAGGATATATGAGTGAGGCTGAACTAAAATATCCCACTATCTGCTGCCCTAGCTTTGTCTGCAAAGTGAATTTCTAGGATAACCAAAGAGAAAGGAATAATTTGTGTCAGAGGTATAGAGAAGTATCTGACTTAGATTAAGAGAGCAGTGAGTCAATTTGGAAAGAGTAGAGGGCTTGGATTCTAACCCTACTGAATATCATGTCTCATTCATCAGTTACGACAAATATACCTGACCCATAGTTTGCTGTAAACCATTGAGCATAAGGAATGCAATTTAAATTGCTAAGTACCTAAAGGATATTGAACACTAAAATAAAATTAGACTATTATTGTTAACATTATTGTAATTATGCTAACAGTCCCATAAGAGTGCTAAAATGCATATGTTAATTAGTGTAAAATAACAATACATAACAACTTATTTCTTCCCAATGGTAAAATGTGCTTTTTTCCCCTGCTTACTTAAGATTTATTTTAACAGTAGTTTGAGTACTTTTGGGTTTGGTATTTATTTTAATGTTTCCTCTAGGGTCAGCCAGCACTGTGTGAAAAGAAAATGGTGAGTTCTAACTTAGTTGAATACTCCAGTAAACTTCCAGTTACAAGAAGAAAAGCAGTGCACCAAGAGACTACTTGAAGTGCTAATGGCTTGACTTGTTGCTGGTCCTAACTCACCCTCCAATTTGTGAAAGTGTGGAAGAAAATGAGTGGAGGAGAAAACTGCCCAGATAACACCTATAAATTCAGGTGACATAAAATCATCACATTCTGTATTTCTTGGTGATCTAGGCCATCCATTATTAATATCTGTCCCTTAGCATATAGCATTGCTCACCCATTGTGATAAATAATAAAATTTTTGTAAATAACTTTGCAAATGCAGTGCATCATTTACATTTTTCATGATGTATGGGCTCTTTATAAAAGCTCTTCATTTTTTCCTTAAATACTTTTTAATTTTACATAATTAAAAGGAGTTTTATTAATTTCTATTAAATGCTTTGAGTTTATGTTTGCATAACCTGTATTATACAATGCCTGTGTATTAGTAAACATAATACCAATTAAAGAATAATCTTTAGGTCTTTTCTACATATGCAAGATTTGCATTGTATTTTCCATTGTCTCTAATTCCACATTTGATTGGCTGATTTCCATCCTAAGGCCTTTTCAAGAAAAATATTATTCATCTATTCAGTAAAACAAGCCAAAAGAGAAACAGAAAGTAAATGGTATACTATTTCACCCTAGCTTCCTATGAGCTAGAATATTTTAGGTAAATGTTTTAGTAAGAAACAATAATTTTTGAAAGTTAAAAACTAGCAACAATATGTAATCCCTTTTATTGTTTTATTTTTAACTTAGTAGGAAATAACAATTCAATCATGCAGCAAAATATATAGTATGCAATCAGTGATTCAAATTATAATCATTCAGTATCCATTTTTATTCTCCAGGGAATATTAACAAAAATAATGTTGCATTTGTGCATCAAATTCATAACAATATCACATAAAAAGTAACTTATTGCTCTTATTTTGACTGTCTTAGTTAAAAATGACTGCCTATATTGAAATATCCTTTTTCTTCTCAAAAAATCTCTATATATGTATTTAAGACACAAGTACCTGCTGATCAAAAATTAAGAGTTGTCCTGGTTCCCACTGAAAAAAGTACCTAATTCATTTGTCATGACTCCCCTCCTGTGCTGCTTTGAATTTATCTCTTTTTTTCTGGTTCTATTTTCTTTCCAGATTTTCTTAAAATTGTCTGGTCAGTTAATTATCATCAGCAGCATTACCCTTACCATCATCTACTACAGATATACTAATAAGCATGTAGCAGGCATCATGCTCTACTTTATTTTCTGCCTTCATAATTAATCAATTGGAAGTCTTGAAACAGCTCAATAATAAAAGTGCTTAAAATTCCATTTATAACTTGGGAAATTTGGGTTATAGAAGTTAAAGATCATGTCTAAAATGGCATGGTTATTAAAATAGTAGAGCTGGTTTCAAGTTGAGGTCCGTTGAATCATGCTGTTTACCTCCATATTGCTTATGAATTTGTAATATATGTACGTTATTTTTATTTTATCTATTCTAAATTTTGTTCCTGGCTTTTGGCTGAGTTGCATGCTCAACTCATCATCTGAATTACTTCTCTTTTTAAAAAGATTTTATTTATTTTTAAACAGAGGGGAAGGGAGGGGAAAGAGAGGGAGAGAAACATCAGTGTGTGGTTGCCTCTTGCATGCTCCCTACTGGGGACCTAACCTGCAACCCAGGCATGTGCCCTGACTGGGAATCCAACCATTGACACCTTGGTTTGCAGTCTGGAGCTCAATCCACTGATCCACACCAGCTAGAGCTATTTACTTATTCTTAATAAAAGCTTTAAGATATAAATAAAAGAGATAGCAAATTAAGTTTTTTTAAATACATATGATGCAAATCCTTTTAAGTCATCCACATGATGCCTAAAGTTATCTCACAATCATATTCTAAAACTTTTTTTGAGAAATTAACTGAGATGATCAATGTTTAAAATACCTTTTGGTTTTATATGACTTTATGTCACTGTGCAAAAGCCAGTCTAATAATGATTGCAATTTATATGTTAGAAAATCTGATTCCATTTAATAATTGCATTTCATATGTTTGAAAGTGTGAATGTCTGGTGGAAAAATTATTAAAACAAACATAAGATGCAATAGTCCTTCAGTACAAGTCTGATTACCTTGGCAATTCTCTTATGATTTAGTTTGATTTATTTCCATCCCTTATTTTCATTCAATTGCTAAGGTTTTTGGACAAGGTTTATAGTTTTCAGCAAAATAAAATCAGTGAAAAAGTCTTCATGGGACCTTAATCTCATGAAAGAGATAAATGATTGTCAGTCGAGAAGTTTTAACCTTTACCATGTCTTGACCTTTACATTTTCAAGGTGAGACTATTATTTGGTATGAGCTAACACAAAACTCCACAGGATGCTCTATGATCAATACAATCAACAGACCTTAGCATTGTATGTTTAAAGGTATTAAGAAGATAAACAAACACATCAGAATTTTACCAGTTGGAACAATCCTGTATTGGATGCTTGCCTCATTTGAGGATTTACAATTGATTGCTTTTCTATCCCAAACTCCACAGTGTTATAATTCTCAATGACTCTACAAAGGATAGGAGACCTTCTACTTAATTGTTTTGAAGTTAAAGTTGAAAGCAACCTGTGTGTTTATCAATAATATGAACTGAAACATCTAGGAAAAATTATTTTTTAAAAGATTACACTTTATATGTTTTACCTTTCTTTATCTATTAAGAATATTTTGAGTACCTACACTATGCACATGACATATTTTCTTGGGACATAGTGATGAATAAAATTTAAATTATCTTCCATTTTAGAGCTTATATCTCAGTACAGAGATCTATTTTGAACACTTAGGAGGGAAATAAAATATGTAATTAAAATTGTGAAACTAATCTGAAAATAAAATGATGTCATAAGAGCTTAAGACGAGATTCCCTGACCTAGCCTGGATGGATATAAGAAAATGTATCTAAGGGTCATTTGAACTGTCTTAAAACATAAAAAGAATGTAACAAGCATAAGAGTGTGTGATTTAGGTAATCGTGAATTTACAATAGGCATGGAAATTTCTTACTTAACTATAATGTCATTATCACATATGAGAAAAGTAAGATTAACTAATAATATTAACCAATATTCTGCCCATATTTATATTTTCCCAGTTCCTCACTAATATATGACATACCTCTGTTTGAGTCAGGATCCAATTGAAAGTCACATAATGCATTCGATTTCCATACCTCTTTAAATTTTTATTTTTCTGGTTTTATTTACTAATAAATAAAATTGTTAATATTTAAAGTAGACAATATGATGATTCGATGATGCACATACATCATGAAATGATTATCATAGTTATGTTAATTAACCCATCTGTTACCTCACACACTTATCACTGTTGTTTGTGTGTGTGGTGAAAGGCTTAAGACTTACTCTCTTAGCACATTTTAAGTATACAATATAATATTATTAACTATAGTCACCATGTTGTACATTAGAGCCCAAAAACTTCATCTTATAATTGAGGCCTATACCCTTTAATATCTTCCCGCACTTTTGCTTCCAGAAATCACCATCTACTCTATTTCTATGAGTTCAGTTTTTATGGGTTATACATATAAGTGAGATCATACAATTTTTATCTTCTCTGTCTTGTTTTGCTTAACCTAATTTCTTTCATGTTCTATCATTTTAAAGGAAATGACAGGACTTCCTTCTTTCTCATGGCTGAATAATATCCCATTATATACATGTATATATACTACATCTTCTTTATCCATTCATCCATTGATAAATTCTTTGGTTGCTTCCATTCGTTGGCTCTTGTAAATAACTACAGTGAACACTGAAGTGATTGAAGTTCAGATATCACTTCTATATCCTGTTTTAATTTCTTTTGGGTGTACACCCAAAGGTGTGATTGCTGGATCATGTTATTTCTATATTTAATTTTTTGATGAATCTCTACACTGATTTCCACAATGGCTGTATCAATTTACATTCTCACCTATAGTATTCAAGGGGTCATTTTCCTCCACATTCTCACCAGTATTTAATTCTTGTCTTTTTGATAGTAGACATTCTAGCAAGTGGGAACTCATATCTCACTGTGGTTTTGATTGGTATGTCCCTGATGACTAGTGATGTTCAGCCTCTTTCCAGGTACCTATTGGCTATCTGTGTGTTATGGTTAGGGAAATGCCTGTTTAGATCTTCTGCTCATTTTTAAATCAGATATTTTGTCATTGACTTATGTGTTTCTTACATATTTCAGACATTAACCTATCATCAGACAAATGGTTTGCAAATATTTTCTTCCACTCCACATGTTGCCTTTTTATTTTAATAATCACATTCTTTGCCATCAAGAAGCTGTGTAGCTTGATATAATCTCATTAGCTTAGTTTTGTTTTTGTTGTCTTACTTTTGATGTCATATGAACTCATATTTCCTCTATACACTATTTAGTGGGATTTTGTTTTATTTGCTTTTCTTTCTATCTGACAATATCTACCTTTTTATTGGGATATTTTCACCATTTGGTATTTAATATAATTATTGATTTAGTTGAGATTATTTTAGCACCATGACATTTATTTCCTATTTGCCTCATCTATGCTTCTGTTTGTCCTATCGTCACTTAAAAAAAGATATTTTTTATTCTAGAAATTCAATTTTATCTTATTAAAGTATTAGCTAAAACTTTTTGGTTTGTGGGCATGCATGTGTATCATTGTTCTTAATTTTATATCCTCAGCTTACCACATCTCCATTAAAGTAATATTTAACCATCTCATGTATAAGATATAAATACAAATAATTTCCATTTTTCTTATATTTTTGATATTTTTGTCAAACATATTACTTTTGCATATTTTAATCTCAATATATTATTATTATTTATTTTAAACAATTATCTTTGAGAATATGAAAAATCAAGAAAATATTTTGATGTATGTCAAAATATGTAGCAATTCAGACAGTCTATTATTTCTTGAAATTTTCAGAAGTTAATCCACTTTGAAACTTTATTAATTTTAATTTTTATCTTTAATTTGAAGTACTTCCATTACCATTTCTTATTGAGAATGTCTTCTAGCAAAGACTTTCTCATCTTTTACTTTTCTCTTTTTTTTACAGATTTTATTTATTTATTTTTATAGAGAGGGGTAGAGAGAGAAATCGAGGGAGAGAAACATCAATGTGTGGCTGCCACTTGAGTGACCCCTACTGGGGACTTGGCCCACAACCTAGTCACATGCCCTGACTGGGAATAAAACCTGTGACACTTTGGTTCTCAGACTGGCACTCAATTCACTGAGCCACAGCAGCCATGGCTCATCTTTTAATTTTCTTAAAAATCTTTATTACACTTCAGCTTTTGAACAATTTTTATGTTGGTTATAAATATCTGGGTTACTTTTTCCATATGCCCTTTCATGATGTTCAACTCTCCTGCATTGTGCTTTTTCACATGTGGGTAGTATTTTTGGATCAGATGGTGGGCATTATGTATCACATTTTAGGATGTTTAGATATTGTTTTATATCTTTAAGGAATTTGATGTATGTATTTGGCACAGATATAAGTTACATTCTGATCAATTTGATCACTTGACATTTGTTTTATGCTTTCTTTGGTGGGTCTAGGATACATCAATGGTAATATACACTCATGACTAAAATGTGACCTTTTTGGTCTCCAAGGATCACTCAATAGTTTATCAAGGTTTCTTAGATTGAATGGAAATTGAACATTATTAATCCCTGTATATATTCCTAGAATTGTTTAATCTGTAGCTCTTGGGACTTGTTCTCTACTCATCCATATAATTTCATCCAACCCATAAAATATTAAGTCACAGAGACTTATGAGTGCTTGTCTGCAAATTTCTGAAGTTTTATTTTGTTGTTGGTGGTTGTTTGTGTGTTTCTATGTACCTCCCTCCTCTCCACCAACTTCTCCACCTTACCCTCTGGCTTCTTAACTCAGAGGCCTCCATTTTTTCCTTGACTTCCTTTCCCATTTTCATAAACCAAAAATTTTCCCCAGGCCAAAAGTCAGAATAACTACTAGAGTCTCTGATTTCTTTTACTTCTCTGAGTCCACAGTGCTGCAGAGTTTATCGTTCTAATGTCTGAAAGCAGTTGTTTTATACACATGGTCCACTGTTCTAAGTATTTAAGGCAGATTGATAAATTCTATGGCACTAACCCTTTCATTGCCAGAAGCTTTACTATTTTTTAAGTTGCTTTTAAGATAATGTTCCTTCAGTAAAAATTGTTATATGCTAATGGAAAGCTGAAGTCTAAATGCTTTTCTTCTCTAATTAGTATTATTTAAGCCTCCCGTCTTTAACAATGTCTCTATAAACAACACATGACTATAAATAAAAACACTTCAAAATTGTATTATGTTCAAAACCACCAAAGCTGTTAGTTTCAACTGATGAATATGCCAATTACTATAAATAAATTAATAATTACCAATATACTCATTAATTACTTATAGTTATATAATTTTAAGTATTACTTTTTTTCTAGAAATAGTAGTTAAAACATGTGCCATAGCCCCCATTTATCTACTAGTCCTCTGTAATACCTACAGATTGAGAAATCTGGACTGGATAGCCTACAAGTAATTTAGAGCCCTGATATTTTTAAGTATGATATTATAAATATGATATTACTGTATAAATATATGATGTTATATATAACATACTGTATAATATATAATAAATTCTGCATAACTATATATTATATATGACAAAGTTATATCAAGTATGATACTTATAACAGTTTCCCTTCCCTCACCTCTAACATCTGTAGTTTCAATTTTCTATATATGTGAATAACTTAGGAGAAATAATTCCCTTAATTGAAAAATGAAATTTCAATGCAAGTCTTCAGCTTTACTTTGAACAAGTTTGCATCATCCAAACTCATCCAAACTAGAAATTTCATATTGTCTCTCATGAGAAACATTAGAGCAATGAAGTATAAAGTAAACAGATTGAGGAGATAAATTCAGGAATAGAAAAAGGAAGAAAATATTGTGTAGGTTCTTTTTGTAAACTAACTTGTCATACAGTGTTTATCTCTGTGACTCAAATTGTTCTTCCTTATATTCACACTATTTGTAAATCTGTCATAAAGATTTACGCAAAGTCAATGTTACTTAACATCCAGGCTGATAAATACATCTATATTAAAAGCCTTTTCCTGAATACATTTTTATCATGAAGTGAATTTTAATGGTTACTGTCAAAACAAAGTGCTAAGTGAAAATATGTCTGCTCATAGTCCTATAAATAATAATTTTCTAAGGTTTAATTTCAATGTATACCAACATACTAAAATGGCAAAATAATAAGGTTTATAAGGAATATCTTTGACAATCCCATTTTTCAGGTTTCTAAGTCCTCCCTCTTCAAACAATTGTCTTCCAGTAATTTCCATCTATATAGCCAAGAACTCTACAATTATATGCACTTAACATCTCTGGTGTGGTACAGTTATGCTCTCTGCTAGAAGCATATCAATGAAAAAACAATATACATGAACAATAACTTAACCAGAAACAAACTCATATATATAGGGAACAGACTGATGGTTTCCAGAAAATAGGAGGCTTGAGGATGAAAAAAGTGACGGGATTGAGAAATACAGATGGTAATTTAAAACTTGTCATGGAGATGTAAACCACAGCACAGAAAACTTAGTCAATAATAGTGTAATAATAATGTGTGGTGGCAGCTGGATCCTGGAAATATCAGGGGGAAACTCTTTGTAACATATATCATTATCTAATCACTGTGCGGTACACCTGAAAATAATACAAAATAATACTGAAAGTACATTGTCAGTGGAAAAAATAAAAATAAAACATATCAATGAATAATGTTGAGGTGTTGCCAGTTTGGTAAACCGTATAGTTGTGGTATGTTTTTATTTGGCTCCATAGTATCTCCAATAATGCCTACTTTTCCAAATTTTTAATATGTGCTTCATAGTATTTCCTTATTCCCATTTAATTAAAATGTCTATTTTTCCAGCCAGCAATTGGGAGAACAGTGATTTTATTTAGTTACCCTAAAACTGTAAAAGGCTCATTGCCTGGATTTACAGTATAAATACTTTAAAGAATTATTTTTTTTTAACACTAAAGAGTGAATCACTAAAAACAGAATATCATTCACAATGCAAAGTGAATACAGGACTATGACCAGATATTACTGCACCCAGATAATTTGAAACATGAACTTTTTTGAGACACGTAATTTGTCAATTTATCCCTAAAACAGACATTTGTTCAATTTGGTACCTAACATACTTAAAAATAACTCCAAGGCCAATTTTAAGTAATGAGCTAAGCTATTTGCCTGTTCAAATTTTGGTACCTACATGGTTACAGATTTGTAGCCTTGGTGATTAGACACAATTGGGATTATAAATATTCTTTACCACAGTCTCCCAATACGAGGCTACAGTAAAAATAAGGGTTAAAGTTATATGCAATATGCAAACACTTAATAAACTTTACTTTTTTTTCTATCTCTCAGTTTTCCATGTAGACTCAGTTAGTCATGAATCAAATATATCAATTTTGTAAGCAAATGACTTAAAGACAGATTTTTAAAAATTATTTTTCACCATATATTACCCTTATAAAGAATGGTTGTTTAACACATATTAGCATTTTGTCATTGCATTTTTTAAAGATTTTATGTACGTATTTTTAGGGAGGGAGAAAGAGAAGGAGAGAAACATCAATGCATGGTTGACTCTCACATGCCCCATATTGGGGACCTGGCCCGCAACCCAGGTGTGTGCCCTGACTGGGAATTGAACCTGCTACCCTTTGGATCACAGCACATGCTCAATACACTGAGCTACACCAGCCATGCTGTCACTACATTTTTAAATTACAATTTAAACTAGCCTTTATTTCTGTGAGTATAATGCTTATTTCCTGACCTTTTATGTCATAGTTTTTCAATTCTTAATGTTTTTCATGCTTATTTTACTAGTACAGCAATTTTCACTTGCGTGCTGCAGCAGGCACGGTAATGTGCCACAACAGTTTTGAAAACACACAGTAACTATACCTGACTAGACATGGGCAGTGACTTCTTTTTCCTTAGATTGTCAAATAAAGAAATGACAACAATAGCCATTCAGTGTTAATGAATTGAAATTATACCTATTTTTGGTCAAATCAGCAAAAAATATTTTTTGATGTGCCACAGACTTTTGGTAATTACTTTATGTGCCATGAGATGAAAATGGTTGAAAATTGTTGTACTAGTGTATGTCTTTATTTATTTCAAGAAGGTGATCTGAATGATTTCTGAATCTCTATAGACATACATATATTTTTCTGACTTTTCCAAAGTGAATGACAATATAATTAACTATTTGCTTGTGGCCCCTCTATAATCCTTTCAAAAATAGGGTAAATAGTATCCAATTATCTTCTAACATTTAGTATCATTGAGTAATTGGATAAGAAATCTAATTTTTGATTCTGTAATTAGCAAATATTTCAGAATTGACCAGCAACCCAGGCATGTGCCCTAGACTGGGAATCGAACTTGTGACCCTTTGATTTGCAGGCTGGCACTCAACCCACTAAGCCACACCAGCTGGGGATTCCTGTCCATAATTTTAAAACAGATAGGCTATGTGGTGGTCTTGGTCTTGTCCACTAAGACATTTCTTAGAACAATAGCTGAAAAGAATTACTTGTAACCCAACTTACTATGTTTAGTAGGTGTGCATCTCATGTGGCCCTCCTCAGCTAAAGCAGAATCTTTTTTTTCCACCACACTCACTATTTTAACTGATAAAATGCAGTACACTTCCATTCTTCATTATGTGAATGTATCATGGACCTTAAATTCCATGAATTTTACCTAAACTGTTTGATAAATATAGTTTGTAAATCACTTCCCCATTCATACACACCCACTACCATTCTCCCATTTCATATCTCGTTTTCTTTGTGAGGGATAATGGAAAGATATTTACTACATGGTAGAGTAAGGGGAAAGATACTCTATCTTTCTACTATGTAATTAGTTACTTTCTACTATGTAATTAGTTAATTAGTTACTTTCTACTATGTAAGAGTCACCCCAAACATAGACACTTAAACAATAACAAACATTTGTCTTACATAATTTCTCTGGGTCAGGAATTTGATAGAGGCTTAGTTTGTTGCTTGTTGTTAAGGTTCTCTCGTAAGTCTGTAACCAAGATGTTAGCTAGGTATGCTGGCCTTTCAAAGTTTACTGGGTCGGAAGGATCCAATTCCAGGTTGAGTCACCACATGGCTGAGAATTCACCCACATTACTTCATGTTGCCTATTGGCTGGAGGTCTCAGTTCTTTGACATATGGATCCATCCATAAAGCTGCTGGAATTTCCAAATTATGTCTTAGTGTCCCCATTAGTGAGTGATCCAAGAGAGGGCAAGATGGAGGTAGCAATGTCTTGTAGGATCTAAACTGGGAAGAAACACTTAGTAATTTCTACAATATCCTATGGTTTACATTGGTGAACCTTATACTCACTAGGACAGGAAACTGTACTTGGATGTGAATACTAGTCCAAAGGGATTATTAAGGGTTATCTTAAGGGCTGGTATCACACCTTAGCTTCCTCAAAAAGAGCCCACACAGTGAAATTTAACTTTACTTTTTTGTGCTTAGAGTGACTTTGTATTGCGAAGCCACAGTGCACAGTGGATAAAGATTAAATCACTATAACTGACTTTTTCAGGAATTTAATTTTATCTTTTCCCCCTCTGTGGAATCCCTTTACATCACTGTTCTTAGATTTATTGAATTATTGTACCTGATGTCTTAAATGGTTTGTGTGTAGTGAATATTTGGACCCAATTCTGATAATGCAAATTTTAAGTGCCAATGTTGTGAATTTTCAGTCTTTGTCTTTAGTTGTGCTTAGTTTTGTATAAATTGATATAGTGATTAATAGCCGTATACACCTCTTTATTTTCCAAATAAATGTCTACCCTTGGTAACTTGTTCTCTTAACTTATGGTACATCTGAAAAGTAATGAATGTCAGGAACTTTAATGTTATTGGGACTAATAAAAGTATTAATAAACCTATGTACATAGAGAAAACCATCAGTAAATTTATAATACACTTTTTAAAAATTATTTACATATTTTGTATGAATTATACAAAAGAAGCACAAGCCATCATCATATAAGAATATAAACTCCAATTGAAAGAACCAAATATATATAGCAAAAGAAAGTTAAAACATAGGATGTGTTGATTTTTCAGAAAGTGGGAAGTGAGGATAGATTTTTCAAGACTGTAAAATATTTAGATAGAATATTAAGAAAAAAAGTGGAGAAAATATTTTTAAAATTTTTATTTAATTATTATTTAATGTTATATTGTAGTATGAAAATATATTTAAAAGGTAGGTTGCAAGTCATATTTATTAGTATTTTAAGTGAAGTACAAGGACTATACTTATATCTTTACTTACTGGTTTTGATGATATAATGTTTGGTAACAGAAATTTTAGTGTTATACTAATCATTGAATCTTTTTATTTTCCAGGATTGAAATACTATTTTTCTTCCCTGGTGTGATATTGAAGCTTTAAAGTCTTGTCACTGATGTTATGTTTCATCTGCTGTGAACTTCAATTGAATAATAAGATAGTAGTTGCTGACAAAAAAGAAGTAAAAAAAAATGCTTGTCTTGATGATTTATGTATGGCTTACATTTATATATAATGTTGTTTAAGGCCATATTATTCCCTGGAAGAGTCTGAAAATTTTTTAAGGTGTTGGACTATAAAATTTACTTCCTATATTTTAGCAACTAAAAAAGCTTTACTCCAATACATCATCTTTAGTAAATGATGTGAGTAGTATTAAGAAGAATCAAAAGGAAAATTTGAATAATAGAGTTAGTAACCAAAGAAAAGTCCTAACCAATATATTCAATATTTAATTAGAGATTATCTCTATTTATTTGATTTACTTGCTATGATTCAATTATGGGAAATGCCATATTTTGCTTTTAAGTCCAACCAAATTATTCAGAAAATTGAATCTATTTATCTATCTATCCAAGCTGATTTATAGTTTTTTCTCATCATTTTCTTCTATTCAAATGAACTTATTTTTCTAATGTTTAAACAGAATATAAATATTTGGTAATATAAGACCAGAACATTTGTTTAAAAACAAGTATATTAAAATGTATTAACCCAATCATGGTGCTCTGGTGGCACTTTTAAATAGACAGGTAGCTTTGATGTTACTTACAGTGTTAGGGGGTGAGTAGGGGCAGTAGACATAGGGAACAGAAGCAGCGTGTGAAAATGCTACAGGTTTGTGATAAACATAGGAGCCTTACACACAGGGGCCTTGAAAGGTCTGGGACATGCAGTATAGACTGTTTTCTTCATTCCTTATGGCTGCTGGCCAGGTAGCTACCTGTTCTCTGAGGATATGGAGGGGTCATGTTCTGAGTTACCTCACACTCCACCTCACAAACTTCATGTTTGTTTGGTGAGAGCACTGACACATTGCATCTATATGCCATAAATGCAATATAAGCTATACCCCAAGAGGAGAGGAAGAAGGCAGAGGCCAAGAATGCCAAGGAAGACATGACTTGTCTTACCCAACTAGACAACCCCCAAGATTTTGACAGAGAAACCAGGTCTATGCCTGCATAGGGTATGGACGTGTTTTCCTGCCTGATCTAAAGGAGACAAGGGCATGGGGTCTGAGAATGGTACAGAGAGGTTGTTAGCTGATTCTCCCAAAGTAGGGGTAGGATGGAATCCCTGAGGCATCATCGTCTTGATATGGAATTATTGTATCTCATTCAATCATCTAGTTCTGACAAGTCTGTTCATCCAAACCATGGAGTCTCATATCAGGAGGTGACAATGAAGATGGGCTTCTACAGTGAGGACTATGCTATGTAAACAAGAAACCAGGAATGAAAACAAAAAGAATACAAAGGTTAATGAACAGAGCAAATCATAAACCAGTTTCAGAGTCTGCAAGAGTGTCAGGTGAAATTTCCAAATGCAAGGCTTTTGCTGGAATGAAATCAAGTAGTGACAATCTGATATATCACATTTATCTGCAGTTTAAATATCTCTGGTGATATTATCAGATTCTCAGGTAAACTATGTGTGATTGACACTGCATCAGAAATTCTCAATAATTCCAAGTCAAAGGATGAAAGAAAAATGAAATGTTAATTTGAAAGAAAACTAGATAAATTCAGGATCCAGTCTAACTCATAGGTAAAAAATAAAATTTTACAGACAATTCACTGAATTAGAGTCTAATTTCCACAATTGTGTATAACTGATTTTATTGAAACATAAGTTTTTCTTCTAAGATGCCCTTCATGTTTATCAAAGAGCCAAATCAAGACCAATTCATTTATTGCATTAAGTCCATTTTTAATTTGGCCTGGTTATTTGCATAAACACAACAGGAGTAGCAATTGACCATATAGGTTTTCTTAAATCTACTTTGCTGGAATGTTACAAGGAATTTTAGACTGTGTTTTAATTAGCCCCTCGGGGTCAGGAAGCCATCCCATACACTTGCCATAAGGCTTTACCTACAGTACTTTCAGATTTGGGTGAGTTTCTCCAGTTCTCACAGTCCCCAAAATATCTTGAGATTCTTTTCTTGCCATATTTCAGGGAAGCAACCTTTGCTCCTTACCTGGAAATCCACCATGAACTGCATGACCAAGCACAGTACCAAGCTGTTTTTGCAGTGGGCTTCCATTAGCTTTGAAAATCAATCTTGGTTCATTCAGATTATTTTGTGACATCCAGAGTCCAGGCATGAGTCTTTGATTCTGACATTCCAGACAAAGGCTCAGTTAAGAAAACCACAATTGGAAACTGGTTTTATGTCTTTTTGTTATGAAGAAATCAGATTCCTATTTAATTTATGCAAACAAACATATTGCTATGGAAACTGTAGTACTCATTAAGAGATTCTAAATCCAAGAAGGATAAGATAGGGAAAAAATACATATGCTTTAATGTTGCTTATGAAAGTACAATTTATAAATTGCTTTCAGGAAAAAGAAAGTTTTCTTATGTCTGAAAAACAAAAGATCAAATATTAGCCACAATTATCTTCAGTTTATTACATCCTATAATCATTTCAGTCCATCCTGATCATTTGCAAGCATTCCTATAAATGCAGTTGTTTTCCAGAGCTCCAGCAATTCATTCAATTCAGAGGTATGATGCAAAAATTCATTCTCAGAAATATGCAATCCAAAAGAAATCACTCTTCCCCATAAACCTCTCCAAAGAAATAATGTGTTGTTGAAAATGCATCAAAGTAAAACAATGACTGTTTATGAATGACAAAACTTAAAATTATGAGGTTACAGATTTGAGTATAATGCAATTGACAAAGCAATTTGCTTTCCTGTAGCATTTTAAGATAATTACAATTGCAAATGAATGTATATCACAACTTCACAGAATTTTGGAGATTTTTAAATAATCTCTAGAACATATATAAATAGAATATAATTATTATTTGTTTATTTGACAAAATGTCCCATGTACATTAAGTATATTAAATAAGCCTAATTATTTCAAAAATGTCTCTTTTATTAAAAAAAAGGAGAACAAATCCTTAATGTATACAAGGGCTCATTGGAATACATCAAAGTCATTTCTCAGTTAAAAACTCTCTTAAAATTTGAACTTTGGGAAGGGTGTCAAACAAACTTAACCATAAGAGTTTAACAAACTTTTTGTAAAGCTTGACATTTTTATGGTAATAACTTGAAAAGACTAATTAAATGTAAAACCAGTTTTTACATCAAATAATTTGTCCATACCACAGGATCCTGCTTAACTTATATGTGCTTATGTTTTTAGGCCAATAAAATATTACATCTTAGTTAATGCCATCCAGAGGCAAAAAGCATACCACATGGAATATACAGATGAACACATATCATACAAAGACCATACACATGTAGACTGAACACATAAAGACTATACATATAACTTGAGTTACTAGTTTAAGTAAAGAAACCACAAGATTTTCTCATTTACTTATCTTATTCCTTCTTCCCTCTATATAATCTTTCTGTAACTTTCTTAGTCCCTTTTAGTTTATCCTTAAAATTTTCAATTTTTATTGATAATTAAAAGTAAGTAGCATTCTTTTAGATCAACAAAATTATGAATACATTTCATAATTTTAAGAAACTATTGTTCTGTTGGCAAATACCCGCACTTCTTTTTATTCTTGATTATTGCATTTCTTTAGTGTGCTCAAAAGTGAGCTACTTCATTATCTAGTGTCCTTGACAAATTTTAAAAAAGCTGAAGAAGAGGTGGGGGAGAAATCAGGCTGAGCTTTTTCCTTCAGAAGGAAAATTCAGAGTGTTTAAAAGACTCATTTTTTCCTTTTCTTCCTGAGTTTTATTGTCTGAGAGGGGAGTGAGATTTTTTTTTTCCCTCTTTCAGCCATTGAGTCATTTCTGAGTAGAATCCTTATGCTGTAACAAAATGAAAGCTTGCATATTCCAGGTCTTATCCCAATAACTAAACCTTTAACAAAACAATTTGAATTGAAACCAAGCCATTGCTTTCAAGACAGAAACAATAAATAACAGTATCTAAAGCAAGCACAAAGTTTAAACAGATGAGTACTCTCAAGCTCAATCCTCTGAAAGGAGGGACTTGGAGTAGCCTTAGAATTTATCTCCTCATTTTTCTTCTAACTTAAGTGTACCCTCTAACTGCCTTAGTTTCACTTTGGCTGCTTCTTCCTTTTTCCTGTGCAGGTGCTCTGCCACTTTAAAAGTTCTACAAGGCCCATGAGAACTTTGGGGGTTGTCCCTATAATAAACTTGCCACCTCACACCATACGAACTAGTGCACCACCTCAATGATTCCCCCCACCATTCCTGGGATCTCCTGCTATCCTCAGGAACCCCCCGGAGGTCCCTATTCCAGCATGTCACACACATTTGATTTGACAGGGGTGTTTTGGAGAATATCCTGCCAGCTACACCAGTTGTAACCAGGAGCTCCAAAACAGGGAGCTGGTTAAGTGTCCGTGATATTCTGAAAAATAAAAAATAGAAACACCTGGAGGACCAGCAGATGTGAACATATTGTAGACGTGTTGTTTATTATTCACATGACAGGGGAGTACACTGATGGTGGTATATCAGGTGAGAGAGACCACACCCTGCTGCCAGCCTTGGTGCTTCTTATAAGATTAGGGAGGGAGTCAAGACAAGCAGCAGTGGCATCTGAAGGTGCTATAGATTTGTAATAAACACAAGAGCCTTAGACACAGGAACTTTGAGAGGACTAGGACATCCAAACACAGACTGTTTTCTCCATTCCTTATGCTGCTGGCCAGGTAGCCATTTGTTCTCTGAGGTTGTAGAGGAGCCATGTCCTGAGTCACCCCACAGGAAGGCACCACAATTGAGAAAGGCCCCCCATTCTGTGTGCCCACTGGGTGGTTCACCCCAGGTTTCATGCACTAGGAGCAAAACCCACAGAACCAGCACCCAGCATGCACATAACCCCCATACTCTCTGCTCCCTGCCCACAAGCAGCATCCAGCCCTTCGGGGCTGAAAACACTTGAGTTGACTGCAGCAGTGGCACTGAGAACAAAGTGTGGCCACTTTGCTTCTCTTGGCGGCAGCAGGGGAAAAGATCTTGGGATGGGCTGAAGAAAATCTACCCTCTTATCCCAGTGCATGCTGGCCCATGGGTGGTGAGCCACCCATAACACACATATTATCAGTGGTCAATATAGTACATTATATTAAATAATATTTAATTAATGGCTATGTGAGTTATATTCCCAAACATCCTTTCTAAGAAAGTTATTGAAAAGAAATGCATGATGGTTATTTGATATAAATATGGCATTTTTTACAAAAAATAAATTTTGTACTTACTTAAAAATATTAATAAAACAAGGCAAATAAGGTTATTACAGTTTATATGTAAAATAATTATTGAGCATAGAGTGAAGTACTTCCCTGCCTTTAGTATATTTTGCACCCATGATTAGTAAAAAACCCAGAGGAAAATTTACTTGGCTTAGTACATTTCAAAATAGTCTCAAATACTGATATTCAATACATGTTTCTCTGAACAATATGCAATTTTAACTGTAAAATGTAGATAAAACAAAAAATTATCTATATTTAAGTCTTCATGTCAGTAGTTTATGTGGGAAATCTAGATAAATGTTTAAACTTTATCTTTTTAGTAATATTAGAGAGTAGAGGTTACAGCATCAAGGGACAATAATATTAAAATCAATAATCTATATATATTCTCTATTACTATTTGCTTCTATTTTTAATAGGTTTAATACAAGTTTGATGATTTCCCCATAGAAATAAAATGTGTGAGTGCTATAAATATGCACCTTACTCTTCATATTAGTTATTCTCGTATCAATGGATTTGTGTGATGCCAGCTGTTCTTTTATTAAAATGGTTTTAACACTTATGAAAGATAGCAAAATGCTGAAGGCAGTAAGAAACTGACCCATGTAATTATACATAGCACAGGTAGAGCAAGGTATTAAAAATAGAGGCTCTGACTTAAATTTTATGACACTTTAGAAAGTATATTGTAATATAGAAAGGCGAAAATTGTTTCATGCAGGGAAACATACTCTCCACCACAGTTTTCTTTGTCTTGAGTATGCACAGCATTCTTGAATTGCAATGTAATTTTGTAATCCTGCAAAAACTGCATATAAACTTTGCCTCTGTAGATTGGAAGGAGATGGGGACAGAACTGAGATGGGTGGTGGTACAGTTCAGTCAGATAAGTTTTAAAAATAGCTTTATTGAGGTATAACTAATATACAAACAACACATATTTAATGTGTACAATTTGATATGTTCAGACATATGCACACACCCATGATATATCATCACCACAATCAACGTAACAGACATATCCATCACTTCCAAAAATTTCCTCATGCCTCTTTGGTTTTTATGAGGATTGTTTATAATATGAATACTTAGTGTGGAATCTACCTTCTTAATCAATGTTTAAAGGCACAATACAGTATTCTTAACCATAACTATGCTGTGCAGCAGATCTCCCGAACCTATTCATTTTGCATAACTGAAACCTTATCTCATTGAATAATAACCCCCATTTCCCCCTTCTTCTAGTCTGTAACAATCACCATTCTATTCCCTGCTTTTATGAATCTATTTTAGATATTTACATAATGTGAAATATGGGGTTCTTTTCATTTTCTGAACAGTTTATTTCACTTAGCATAGTGTCATCCAGGTTCATCCATATTGTTGAAAATAACAGAATTTTATTCTTTTTAAGGCTGAATAACATTTCATTGTGTGTGTGTGTGTGTGTGTGTGTGTGTGTGTGTGTGCGCCATGTTTTATTTATCCAATCATCTGTTGATGGCCATTTGGGTTGTTTCCATATTTTGGCTATTATGAATAATTCTGTAATGCACATGGAATGAGGTATCTCTTTGAGATCTTAATTTCAATTCTTTTGGATATATACCCAGTAGTGGGATTGGCTCACACATATAAGAGTTAATATCCAAAATATTTAAACTCCTATAACTCAATAGTAAAAAAATCTCCACACAAATAAAGAGTAAATCAATGGACAAAAGACTCTAATAAACATCTATCCAAAGAAGACATATGAATATTCAATAAGTATATCAAAAGATATCAGCATCAGTAATTAGTAGGGAAATGCAAATCATAACCACAATGAACAGAAGGAGACTTGACTTTGAATGGTGAATACACAATACCATGTACAGATGAGGTATTATAGAATTGTGCATTCAAAACCTATACAATTTTATTAATTGGTGTCAACCCAATACATTCCATAATTTTTAAAAAGTACAATGAGATACCACTTCACTCCTGTTGAAATGAGTATTATGAAACAGCAAAAGCAAATGATAATGTGTTGGTGATGATGTGGAAAACTGAAATTCTTGTACACTCTTGGTGGGAATAGAGAATGGTGCATCTGCTATGGAAAACACTATGGAAATTTCTCAAAAAAATTAAAGATGACACTACAATAAGATCTAACTATCCTATTTCATGGTATATGTCTAAAAGTGTGGATAATATTTTGAGTTTACAACAAATTGGCTCTCTGATCTAAAGTTAAAGATAACTTTAATTTCACATCTGATGTACTCAATAAGAAATATATTTGAAATATATATGTATATATATATATATATATATATATATGTATACATTCCTTTTAAGATCTCCTAAATTAAGGAATTGTTATCAGACACATTAATCAACTAACAAATGAATATTTTTACAAATAGCATCTTTATTTCACATGGAGTTTGAAGACAAATAAACTTCCACTCTGAAAAACAACAAAAAAGAAAACACTAAAACTCATTATATATGCAACTAAAAAGAAAACCATAGTGACAAAACTGGTAATTATTTTATAAAGTCATTACTGTAGAAAATAACAAATGAACAAGAACAAAAAAAAACATGGTGTACTATATCTCAGACTAAAAACCCATTGACATATTAATCCTTCAGTATAGAAAAATCTGCCTGAGTTTATTTTTCTGTTTACAATTGCAAGCAATATAATTGTTTTTAAAATTGGATAATTGCAGGTTCAGTGAGCCTTGCTTGCTCTAAAATGATGGACAGGTGGCTAATTGTTGTTAAAATTATTTTCACACACAATAAAATGCATGCGTTTAAAATTAAGGTTGTAAAAAGGAAAGTCATTCATGTTAAATTCTGCCTTTAGACATTGAGTACAAGTTGGCAAATTTATATCAGCAGTACCATAACCATTCAATCTTGTTAAACGTATGTATTCTTTTGCAAGAGAATTTTCACAATTAAAATATTTTCTCAGAAAAGATGAGGAGAAGAAGAAGCAAAGAGAAGTATTTTATTAGGTAAGGAAGTGTATGCCGACTTTCTATAATAAGGTAAATCACTTTGTTAATTCAGACAAAATAGTAAATAATCGGCAACTACAAATCTAGTTTATATTGCCCAAAATAACTTAAAAGAAGAGGGGAAAGAGAACTTGGGATTCTATATACAAAGAGATTGTCAATCTAGCAGAATTACACTACAGAAGTATGGCAGAAAGAGAAAGAAAAAGATTGCTGAGATTATAAAATATATAGCTAAAAGGTCTGTTATGAACAAAACAAAACAAAAGATGTTTTTTGACCAACATACCTTAAAAAATGACACTAAGATTTGTATTTTGATAATACTTTGGGGCAAACAAAATGAAGTCATTAATGGCCTGTATTGTTTTATTAAATAATGCCTTTCAGAAATCTATTAAATACTATTTTTAAATTACTGACATTATCCAGTTTATAATGCAATAGAATGTAGATGATGTTCATTTTTATTATTAGTTGATGTGTATTTGGGTTGGGGGAGTGGTAGGGTAACAATGGATGGAGACAACCGTACTGCAAAAACAATTTAAAAAGAAAAAAAAGAAAATTATGAATATAGTACTGCAGCTCAGTTGCCATTTTATTGCTCATAGCATAAATGAGTTTATGACATTCTTACAACAAAAACTTCAGTCTCTCTTCCACGTACAAGAATAATGAATATGGAATCGCTATGTTGTATACCTGAAACTAGTATAATGTTATTTGTCTATTATATATAAATATAAGAGGAGAATGATGATAAGCAATACTGCATATAATAAGAAAAACCTTAATCCATGTATTTTAATTACATTACTTACTACCATACTAATTTTTCATCAGTATATCAATAACTTTTTAAGTATCTACTTCTCATTGTCAGGAATTTAAGGGAATTGCATAAAAGAAGAAAACTGTTCAGCAAAGTCAATTTTTACAACTTTTTGACATCATTTGAAGTCAAGATTTTGGCTTTGAATTATCAGAAATGATTTTGGTGTTGCTAACCAAATAACGGTCTCTTTGAAATGCTTTCAAATTATGTAACTCAAATAGATCATTATAGGAAATAATGTGCCAGGTTATTTTTATGTCACAATGTAAAATTTAACAGTGAAGCTGACTGAAACTTCTGCTGAAAATAATCTGCCAGTAAAAAAAAATGATAAAACATAAAAACTGCCAGAAAAATAATTATTCTGTGAAGTTTGTTTCTGAGATCAGAAAAAGATGAGTAGGTTTGTTCATTCAAATATATTCTGACACCAAACTATTAAGCCTGTTGTAGTTTTTTTCAGAATATGCTTTCCATTGATCTAATAGCTTAACCATGGGGTAAAGAATTCATTTTCAATATGAATTTCATTTTTATATTTAAAATGAAGGGCCATAGTAACATCTGTCTTACCTCATCCACAAATAACAATGTATTTCAAGAGGACTGAATATGTGAATAATACCATCCAGTATATATTAATTAGCATTTATTATTTAACTTTTTCATTCAATATCTCATGTTGATCATCAACAAGAACAAGAACCTAGAAGCCTCTTCCAAAGACAAAAAAACAATGCCAGGAGCTCCAGAGAATAACGTTTTATTTAATATGTTTACATACTTTATTAGAATTTTCTGGAATATATATCTATTTATATATTATATTTGTATTAATTACAAAAATTATGAAATTTCAAAAATTAACGGTGAAATTTTCATACTTTTTTTCTTTAATTAGGAAATGGAAGAATTTAAGATACAGCCTCATCAATCAACCCAGGTTTCAAAGTAAGCCTAAGGGTTTTAATCAACCCAGTTTCAGTGGTAAAGCCTAAGAGATAACTCAGGATTCTTGATTTGCTGGTTGCCATGACATAACTTAACTTACAAGCATATGTGCAATACATAAACATATTATACACATATATGTGTGTATATACACATGCATACACATGCACATATGCATACACAAAGCCTGAAAATAATGATGATCTTCAAATGCTGATGAATATTTCTAAGTGATAGAGGAAGTTTTTAAACATTTCATTTTTTGAGCTTTAGTTATTGCTTAATACTTTTCAGTAAGAAGATAGTTTTTAATTTTCTAAAATATAGAGTTATTTTCAAAACTAAAGTAAATAATACATTATCAATAGACTGTCTGCAGTGTAGCGTGCAACCCTAAGGCTAGGGTTGAATAGGGAATGGAGGAGAGACAGCAGTGAACTCAGAGCCCAGAGGGGCACAGCGTCTCTGGTAGAATCTGCAACAGAGACAGCTGATCCAGTTCAGCTGCGGGGGCCAATTTACCCTACTCTGCCCTGCTCACCACCTCTGCAGAATCCTAAGAAATCCAAGGAAGACTTTACTGTCAAAAGTCTGGACTCACAGCCTGCCAGTCTGTTTTCTTTGGCTTCACATTTAATGGCCTCTCATTGCCTATCATTCCACAATTGCCACTAACCCCCAAACTGCAAAATTTGCAGTTTGCCTGAGTTATATGACAGCTGGGGAAGTCCATAATAACTGAATTCTGGGGGCAGTGGAAGGTCACTCAGTAGCTTCATGAAGAGAGATCAAACTAAAAGGGAAAAAATGAAATGCAAAGGAACTCAGTTAGGCAAAAGATATTTGCAATTACTGATTACAGAATAGATAAGAGTTAGAATTATAAATTAAAATTTTTATAATCTAAAATTAAACAGGCAAACTGCAAAGAGGATACTGTTGAAAAACATTTATTTGTTGATTAGGTTCCACTTAAAGGTGAGATCATAAGGGACACATGGACAAAATCAAGCAAGGGTGAGGTCAGGAGAGGCAGGTGGGGATGGCTGGGGTTAGGGGCAGTGATGAGGGAAAATGCAGAAAACTGTACTTGAACAACAATAAAATAAAAATAAAGAAAAACATATTCATGATCTGGAGCATTTAATGGAAAAAGTATAACCTAATAAAAAAAACAAAGATCAGTTTTAAGTATAAAAGAATGTCATGGAGACTAAAGCAAAGGGTGTCACACACAAGTGATAGGAGACAGCAGGGAGACAATGACACAGTTTGTAAAAATACATACTCATAAAGTAATAGAAATACCAAGCTTATCTAAAAACTAAAGTGTTAATATTTGCTTTTTAAAAAGTCTCAGACTGACTAATAACCTCACAGCTGTAAGTGTGGTTTTTCGAGGGAGACGTTACCCCAATACTAGTCCCAAGATCCTGGCAAGGTAAATTATTAGACAGGGAGAAAGTACTAGAACTAGAGGGAGAGAGAGAGAAGAAGAGGAAGAAAGAAGAAGAAAGGAATATAGAAATGTGAACACAATGTACGAAATTTGCTAAGATGAAGACCAAAAAAAATGTTACTATCAATCAAATTAGGAAAATCAACTCCTTAAAAAGAAGCGGAAGTGAACTGTTGTTTGTAAGATCATATTTCAGCTATAAAATGAATGCTAGAAGACAGTGGAAACACCTTTAAAATTCTCTGAAATAAGAGGCTGAAAACCAAAAATTTTATTTCTGATGAATCAGATAAAGGCAACTAAAAGTTTTTATTTTTTTATGCAAGTTCTCAGAAAATATGGACAATTTCTGAGAATATGTCTCAATACATTATTTCAACCTAATTAAATTTAGATCAGAGCAATGATCTTCAAAAGGGAAAGGAAGAAACTTATGAGATTTTTCTCATAATTTGTATTTTAAGTGAAAATTAATATTTGCTTTTATAAAGAAGTATAAATTAAATTAGCATAGAACACAGAAAAGTCCATCAATACCAAAATTGGTTTTCAGAATTAGATATGATAACTATAAATTGTTTAAATTTCAGCTTATAAAGCAGTCAATTAAAAACCCACAAGCCATCAATGTGATTGTTAGGTTTCACTCAAATTAGTATTTAATATGTATATTATGTTCAAATTTTTAAATAAAATATAAGTTGAACATTTAGTTGCTCTACTTTCCATGGGAGTACCAGATGAAAAATATCTGGTACTATAAATATGCCCTATTATATGCTTATAGCCAGCAACTGATTTGACTGGTTTGTGCCCATGAGGCAGAACTTCCTAATTATTTTTTAAATCATTCCTGGTTCTGGAAATATTTATAACTTTTATTACATTTAGTTTCCTTTCCCTTCTTTCATTCCTACCTTCCTTCCTTCCCTCATTCCTTTCTTTTTTCCTTTCTTTTTTTTAGTGTCCTATTTTTTATTGTAAGAACATTGAAAATTTCATATTTGGTAAGTCTCATATTTGGAGACTTACATTTGGAAGTCTCTATACTTCCATATGTAAGTATAGAGACTATTTTATTGATTTGTTTGTTTTTGTTTAGTTTGTATTGTTGACTAATTTGCTGACATTCATCAGTGATCATACTTTAACGCTTTTTCTTTGATAAATGAACCCTAAAGAGTTACATATTTATTAAATTTATATTCCTAAGACAGCTTTGTGAATTTGAACTGATGTGAAGTAAACTGTTGGTAGATAGTTGGTTAGTAATCATTTATGATTTATTAGTGATAAGTACTTTTGAAAATTTTAGTCTACCAACCAAAGTAAACTCTAAATGGGGACTATTGGTTTATTAAAAGAGATAATATTCAAATATTAATATTAATTAAATTATTTTTCTTTTTAAATATAAAGTCTATTTTTCAATAACAGTTTACATTGAATATTATTTTATTAGTTTCAGGCAACCATATACTTTACAAAGTTCCTCCTAATATTTCCAGAACCCACCTGCCACCATACATAGGAATTACACTGTTATTGACTATGTTCCCTGTGCTGTACTTGCATCCCCATGACTTGTTAGTGCCAATTTGTACTTCTTAACGCCTTCATCTCTTTTACTCAGTCCCCTAACCCTACTCTCCTCTGGCACTGCCAGTCTGCTCTCTGTGTCAGGCCTGTTCATAACATGTTTGTTTGCTTACTCTGTTCTTTAGATTCCACATGTAAGTTATACTATATACTATTTGTCTTTCTGTGTTTGACTTATTTCACTTATCATAATCCTCAGGATCCA
>PVIA01004969.1:92449-125948 GCA_004024845.1 Tonatia bakeri
TTCTTTCTTTCTTTCTTTCTTTCTTTCTTTCTTTAGAAAGGGGAAAAGAGGGAGAAAGAGCAAGAGAGAAGCATCAATGCGTGGTTTCCTGTCATGCTTCCCCTACTGGGGACCTGGCCCGCAACCCAGGCATGCACCCTACACTGGGAACCAAACCTGCAAACCTTTGGTTCACAAGCTGGCACTCAAGCCACTGAACCACACCAGCCAAGGCTCATTTCCTTTTGATAAATACCCAGGCTTGGAACTGCTTGATATGTGATAATTTATCTTTCATTTTTTGAGTAACCTCCGTACTGCTTAACATAGTGGCTGGACATCTGAATTCCCACTAACAGTGCACAAGGGTGCCCTTTTTCCCACTTCCTCTCCAGAACTTATTTGTTGATTTATTGATGATAGCCATTCTGATAGATGCATCTCTTTGTAGTTTTAATTTGTATCCCTCTGATGACGAGTGACATTGAGTATCTTTTCATGTATCTATTGGCCCTCTCTATGTCCTCTGCTTACTTTTAATTGGATTGCTTGTATTTTTATGTGCATGTTCATTTGTAGGATTCTTTATAAATTTTGAATAATAATCCCCAATTGAACACTTATGTAACCCCTAATCTTCTTCAATGTATTTCTTCAGTGTCATCTTATAATTCTCCAAGACCATGTCTTTTATCTCCTTTATTAAATTTATTCTTAGGTTTTATTTTTTTTTTATGAAACTGTAAATGGGAGCATTTTCTTAGTTTTCCTTTCTGATAGTTCATTATTACTATATACAAATACAACCAATTTCTAAATATCAACTTTGTATTTGCTACTTCTCAATTCATTTATCAGTTCTACAATATTTTTTGGTGGAATCTTTAGGTATCTCTATGTACAATATTTTGTCATCTGCAGATAATGACATTTTTACTTCCTACTTTCCAATTTGGATTCCTTTTATTTCTCCTGGTATGACTGCTGTGGTTAGGACTTCCAGTACTATGTTGAATAGGAGTGGTGAAAACAGACATCTCTGCCTTGTTCTTTATCTTACAAGAGACACTTAATTTTTCTCTGTTGAGTATGATGTTAGCTGTGGGCTTGTCATACATGGCCTTTATTATGTTTTGGTATTTTCCTTTTATCCCCCCTCTCTGAGAATTTTTATCATAAATAAATGCTGGATTTTGTCAAATCCTTTTTCTGCATCTATGTATATGATCACATGATTTATGCCTCATTTAGTTTAAGTAGTATATCATGTTAATTCATATGCACAGAAGGGTAAATCAACATCACATGATGGGTAGAAATGTGACCACAACAATAACTCTAAGACTTTTCTTTAACATGTAAGTAGTCACTATTATTCGACTTCCTTCATTATTATTTTAAAATAATGACATTTTAGAACTTACACTCTCTATCTGTGCATAGCTGCTAAAAAGGCCTCCTGATGGGCTCAAGTTAAAAACAAAAAAAAAAAAAGCAAAACAAAAAACAGAGCCTACGAATTGCGAGAATTTGGATTTCTCATTTGCCTGAGGACAAAGCAATCATGGACCAGGGATGGAGGCGTCTGTCTACACACGCCATCTTTCCTCTGGCTCTGGGAGCGCGCTTTGCTGTGCCACTGAAGACTGAAAACTGTTTCTCCAGCTGGAGCTGAAAGACCATAGATATCTTGTCAGGTCCAAGTGGAGCAGACCAGAGCAAGTAAACCATCAAGGAACAAAGCTGTTCAGCTGAGGAGGGACTTGGCCAGAACCAGGGCCATCTTGCCCCAGGGCCTCCTAACAGCTGTGCTGTTTTCCTAGCTGTGCTGTATCATAACTGAGCTGTTTGCACTGTTCCCTTCTTCAACCCACTACAAATCCGGGGTTCTTGTTGGTGTGAAGTGACAGTAATGACCTTTATTTGACATATCTTACAATTTAAACTAGGGGCCTATCTTACAATGAAAATCTGTCTAATAAATGAATAAAGATACTTGTCTGAGTATTCTTACTACTTTCTAGATTAATGAACAATAAAACAGTACAGAGAGCTTTTGTTTTATTCTACAGAGAACACCAGGTTAGAAAATATGGTGTTCATTATTGTTTTCTAGCTGTTATAATTCTGTCCTGTACAAATTGTTTGCCAATTTTCTATTTATAAAGCTGGCTTCTTTTAGCTTTTGCATGTTGAGACAGTGTAAACAAAATTAGTTTGCAACACCTGGTCTAAAACATTTAACTCATGAGAATTTCTCTCCCAAAATTATAATAATTTAAAATTTATCTCATTGCATAGGTGTAAAAATAAAGCAACCTGAGAGTGTCCTCAGGAAAGTAAGTGGGCTAAGAAAATGTTTATTGATTACATAAATATGTGCTGTTCTCCAATGAGTGTGGTACCATTTCTGTTTGCATGACCATGTCAGCAAAACTTATTTAAAAGTAATTGTTTCCAAGAGACCTTGAGTTCCAGATCTGCTTTATATAAACCAGTTTTTAAGTCACTAAAATAATACAACCATTCTGTAGAAATCAGCTGGCTTAAATACCTAGTAAAGGTTAAGAAATTGACCCATTTAATATTGGCATTAGTTTTACTTTCAGATATAAATTTTAAACATTTTGCTTCTCAGAAATCAAGTCACAAGTTGTTTTTGAATATTTCCACCTTGTTCTCTAATGGTGGTTCATATAGTTATTTGTCAAAAGAGAAGGTATTTTTGAAGTTTTCATAACATGTTTTTAACAACTCTGAAACTCATTATAATGTTTCATACAAGAATCTGAAGTATACTAATCACATGCCAAGCTAAGAATGGTATGTTAATATACTCTAAAAATACTTAAAGAATAAAATGAGTATGAAGACCTCTGGGAAAGCAGTGAGGAGGAATACTCTGACACAGCATCAAAGAAGTCTGTGAGTCTCCTAGTTATCTAACAAAAATTGATCAATTCTAATTTCACACTGAATATAAATTTTGTTTATATTCTACAATATATAATTTTTGCTTTGAATGGTTGCATATTTTTATAAAAAAATAAGAGGATCTTGAAACTTGTATTTAGCCAAATAGTTTCAATTTCAGATGCACTTCATTTCTTTCTGATCTGACTTTCCAGTTTGGTTTCATTTTCTTTCACCTTGAAGGACTTCCTTTAACATTCCCAGCAGTGCAAATCTACAGGAGACAAACTCTCTCAGTTTTGATTATTAGAAAATGTCTTTATTGTACTGAATTCTTAAAAATATATTTTCTCAATAAAAAATCCTGGCATGACAGTTTTTTTTTAATTTTTTCTCAATGTTTGCAATATTTTTTTTTTCATTATTCTCTGGCACCCATTGTGTGTGATGAGTATTTAGCATTCATTGCAATAACTGTTTTACATGCGATGTGCCCTTTTTTTTCTCTAACTGCCTAAAATTTTCTGTATATATTTGGATTTCAGCCAAATGTGTCTAGATGTCATTGTCTTTGTATTATACCTGCTTGCTGAACAAGTACCGTAAATACCAATTGAATTATTTTTCTCTTAGCCTCTTGAAGACTTCCCCATACATGTCCCACATTCATGGTTCTGGGTTAGTTTATACATGAATTTGGGTTATCTTTATCTGATTTTCTCCTTTCATAGATATTGTCTCTTATTTTCCATCATTCATGACTATCTTAAACCATGTCCTAGTACTCTTTGAAACATCAAGACCTTAGGTTTTCTATCAGAGATTTAACTGCTGGTCCTGGACAAACTGGGACTTGTTCTCAGGTCAGAAACCATGAAAACAGGAGACTCACCCAATACCTGCATTCTAAGTCCCATTTCCTGCCCCATTTCTTACCTGTTTATTCTCCAATGCTTTCAGACAGTCCCCACCCCTCCCATGTAGCTGTTTCCTCTGGAGGCTTAGTTTGATAAAACCAAAGTGGGCAATCATAACTTGTATTTAAATAGGAAAAACATAAATATTGTCAAAATTATCATTTGCCCTTCTGATTAGTATTCAGGAATTTTTCTTGTAAATGTGGGTATGGTGGAAGGATTTAAGAAGGATTTAAGAAGATTTAAAAAAGAGTAGAAAAATGAAAGCATTCATGTGAAGAAAAATAAGATGTTATATCATTAAGATATATGTGTGGTACATATTATAAAGATATATATAATGTTAAATCATTATCTAAGTCTAAACAAAACTAAAAAGAAAATTGATTAGCTGATAAAAGAAAAAATGATAGTAATTTATATGACTTACTCATAACGTATGCGTAATTTCCAAATAACAAACACTCTAAAGAATACATATATAATATTTCAGAGCAAATTGTTATAAACACTTATTTTAAAACACTGAACTATACAAAATATATAAAGAAATAGAGTTTCGAATAAACTCAGAATGTAAAAGAAGAAAATAGAATAATTTAATATCCCCTACCAGAAAAATACAACTCATTCATGGTCTTTACAACCCGTCAGAACTGATGAATAACTGGAGCTTGGTCCTAGACAATAAATTGCAGTTTACTTCGTGGTTGTCTTTCCTTGTCTTGCCATTTGTGTTCAGAGGACTTACAATTAAGCGATGTAAGTTACTAGCTAGAAAATCAAGATGCCCATTCTGCTCTAAACCAGTTCCTAAAGGCTGGTGGCATGGCTTTCAATCGCACAGATTCTAGAAAATATGCCTGTGCAAGGCAGAACTTGGGTGCAAACATATTTAGTGAAATTATGCTAGCCTCTGTCTTAAGCTAAATTTGACCATTATACATATAAAATAATCTAATACCTGAAGCAAAACCTTTGGCATGTTTACATGATAAGAAACGTATATCAAACAAAATTTTAAAAGAATTGCTAATATTTATCCTCACCCTTAAAATACTAGTGTTTTTAGAGAATAAGTTTAATGTTTGCCTTCTGTTTTCAAGAAAGATCCCTTCATAAACTCATGTATATGAGTTTAAATACTATAAGAATTTCCCTTAACATAATGGGTAGCAACTGAAGAAAGCTTTCATTTGCTTAATCTTCAGAATGTTTTTGAAAGTGCTCCTTTATTTAAATGTGTGAAATAAAAAGCCACATTGCAAGTGCCTGTTTTAATTGTCTTTTTTGCCACCAGCTGTGTTGTTTGGCAATAGCTGTATCTGCCCTACTGCGCTCACATACACTCGTGTGTCTGTGTCTCAGTGAGAGCTCCAGTGAGAGTGAGTACAAGACTAGTAGTGAGAGAAAAATGATGAATTTGTGTGCAAGGAGTAGTCGGGAGTGGCATTTGCTTTTCCATAGCAGTAATTCTCTGCCACCATCTGTAGTCCTTTAGGTCTTTCAGTACTTGACCATACCCCCCACATAAAAGAGTTCATGGCCCTGAGTTCTTAAAAGAGGTCACATGTTGATTTATGAGTGAAGGTAAAAGTAAAACAGTAAAGGAATTACTCTGGCAATGCCAATATTTTTCCTTCCAGTGTTTCAGTGATTGCACCAGGTATTCTGATATTTGGCTATAATTTTTATGAGAAATTATTCATAATAAAAGAATGCCAAGAAAAGAACCAAGATTAGGACTTGAGGATGGAAATGAAAACCTGGGTAACAAAGTTGTTCTGGCTCTGACAGGTGTGGCTCAGTTGGTTGGGTGTTGTCCTGTGAGGGGAAAAGTTCGACTCCTGGTCATGTCATATAGGCATGGGTTGCAAGTTTGGTCCCCAGTCAGGGAACATGCAAGAGACAACTAATCGATGTTTCTTTGTCACACTGATGTTTCTCTCCATCTCTTGCACCCTCCTTTTCCCTCTCTACAAAAGTGAATTAAAAACAAAAATGTTCTGATAGTTTTTCTAACTCGAGCATTTTTTTTTCTCAGAACTTAGAAGATGGCTAAAAATGTTAAGTTGTACTTGGCTTCAACTAGTTAAATTGCATTGGTATGTAGAGTGGCACTATGATAATATTTATTTGACACATCCTGGGCATTGATAATAAATTTAAAAGAATGTATACATTTCAACACAACCCCACTATATTTGACATGCTTCCTTTGGAAATCATTTTGGTGCACTGTGTATCTTTCAGCCTTTCCTAATCAAGATTAGCTAAAAATAACAAAACAGTATTGTAATACAATATTTCAATGTTGCATTAGATTAGGATGTTTCATTTTTTTCAATTATTTATACAATAAAATTCAAAGATGATGCAGCATAGATAAACTTGATATTTTATGCTGATTAAGTTGCTTTTCCTATACAAAACATACCTTGCTGCAAATTAAAACTCATGGATGGTAAAATGGGTGTTAGCATATTTTAATACCATGTATCTGTCAATGATACCCACATTTTGTAATACTGACACTTTTTATCTCTCACCTCCAATTACCTGCTTAACATAACTAGTTTAATTTTAATAATAATCCCAAGATAACATACAAAATCAAACCTATATTTGACTTATGAAACATACCCTTTCCATAGTCATCCTACTTCATTGAATATCAAAATCTACAGACAATACTTTTGCAATTCATTTAAGTGCTTCTTCTAAAATGTGTCTACTCTATGATTTTTGTTTACCACCTTCATTGCTACTACCCTGATCCAAGCTACCATCACATTTTTATCAGATTTTTCCATTTTACTGATCTCCTGCTTTTATTTTTATCACTTCTTAGCCTTTTCTCAACACAACAACAAAAATGACCTTTTTAAATATAAATTGGATTATGACACTCTTCTGCTCAGGACCCCAGTAAACTTTTCATTTCATTGGGTTTAACTTCAAGCTTCTAAACATGCCCTTCAAGGCTTCTGTGACTGTGCTCTGTTACTGGCATGACCTCAGTGCCTAGTATCTTCCTCCTTGTTCTCATATTGAGTCACTGCTCTATCTTCTTGTTGCTCTTTGAACACACCAAACAATTGTTCTTCCTCCATCTTCAGGTCATTGCAGCTACTGTGTTCTCCAAGTAGTAAGTCCTTCCCATTTTTTGGCCATCATATATAAAATGCTTCTTCAGACCTCCCATCATTCTCTGTATCTCTGACTTTCCTTTATTTTACAGTACAGCACTCACCATCACATATTATATGTATACTTATATACCACATGCATCTTGTCACTAGAATATAATGGATGAGGTCTTAGAGAAGAGAGAACTTTTTAAAAAAAATGTGTTTTATTCTAAGTGCATTAAAAAAAATGAGACCACTTATTATGTACTCAGTGAATGTCTGTCTGAAAATAAATCTTTCTTCTCAGTATACAAACATACTATGTTATAAAAATTATAAAATATTATAAAAATATTTCTTTAACCTGATAATTGCAATAATTACTTCATTATTAGAACTTTTTGGTTGGAAGTAAGTTTCTTAAGTAGTAGTTATTTTTCATTGTCTCTATTTTCTCATATCCCATACCCTTTTCAACCTATTCATCAGGTTTTGAGCATGGTTGCCCACATAACCAAGTAAAATAGTCAATGAAAACACTTAACCATACTGGACCTATAGATTGTATTTGATGCCATTGATTGCATGCTCTTCCCTCACTTTGTCTCTAGGACAAAACTATCCCTTAATTTGATGCCTACCACACACTAGCCAGTTTTCTGTCTCTTGTTATTTTTAATCTTTCTAATGTGTAATTATTGAAGTAAACTGGCATTTAATTTTCACCCTTTCCCTTCTGTCTCTCATATATACACATATATATATATGTATACACACACACATATACACACATATACATATTCTCTTTCTAAGTCATATCATCATATCCCAAGTCTTTAGAGATTATTTTACTAAGACTCTGAAATTTAAGTCTTTAATTTATCTTTTGGGCTGCATGCTTATATATCAATCTAAATGCTTATGCTTCATCTCTACTTATATGTTTAAACCTTAAAAGCTTATCACATTTAACGTTTAATTCTTAACTTCTTTTGTACTGAACATAATCTACCACAAAGAGTTGCATTTTCTGTAAAGATTTCACTGCCCCTAAGTACTTAAGCCATAACTTTAGAGCAATCTTTAACACCCTAAATAAATGCCAAACCTAACCACTCCCCATCTCCATCACTGATACCACCCCGGACAAGCCTCCATCATCACTAATCTGGACTAGTCATTAGCACACTACCAGAATTTTCTTCTTCCTCTCTTGTCCTATCCCAGATAAATCTCCACATAATGTGAAAATAACTCTTTTGAAACACAAGTAAGAATGTGTGACACCTGAGCTCTCATACATTTCAGTGTATCTGACCTGACATTCCATCAGTTTCCCGTATACTTAATCTGTTTCTGCTCCACTGGCCTTCTGCTTCCTTGAGCAGGGAAAGCATGTTCCCTAGTCAGGACCCTGGCTCTGTGTGGGAATTGCCTTTGTGCATCTGTTCAACTTTTACAGAAGACAGCCCTCTTTAAATTATTTAATGTGTGTCTTTCCCTCCATAATCCTTACTCTTGCTGCACAGGTGATTATATATTTAGTAGTTTATGTTTCATTTCAGTAACTACCATACCAGCTTCAAGATCACATACATTTGTACAGTCTGCAGTAAACCCTCAAACTTTGTTAAATGGGAGAAACAATGATAGGATGGATAACTCAAATGATACAATGCTAGCCAAAAACAAAGAACAAATGTTTACATTATTTTAAAGACACTGTATATTCACCAGAAAATAGCACACCCACTCTCAACAAGACATATGTATTGTTTCACCATATTATGTGATTCTGTGTCTCTATATACATACAGTCCATGACTTTCGAAGCCATGCCTGAGTGAATAGTGCTGGTGGCAAGAAGTAAGAGAAAAGTATTATTGGAGGATAACTGAATATGTTTTCTGCTTATTCTAACAACGACCTTTCATTTTTAAATATCTTATTCACAGGTTTCTAATTAAAGACTATTTTTCTTACAGATCACTTCTTCTTTAAATATAATTACCCTAGCTAGATGAACAAGCCATATTTTAATCAAGATGTGACAGAGAGGAATAGGGTAAAATACAGTAATCCAGAAAAGAAATTAATCTATATTAGAAAATTTCCTCTCTACAGATCATGCAAGCGTAGTGTTTGAAAGATGATGTGATTTACTGTGGTTTAGTGAGCACTCTGCAGGAAAGAAAGTAAGGAGCAAAGAAGCGCATTAGGCTGTAAGACAGAAAATAGAAACTAGTTTAAACTGAGTTCCTAATTAGTTTTGTGACCTATGGCAAGTCACTTAACCTCTCTGTAACTCAGTTTTCTTCTGTATAAAATAGAAGCATTTGATTCAATTATCTCTAAAACTCATTCCATTTCTGAGATTCTATAAGTATTAGGAGGAAAAAATGTCTCTGGCTGCTCAAAGTGATAAATGCTACCCCTGTCTATTAAAAGTAAAAATACAAATATACCAAATTGGTTCAGTTAACTTTAGACCCCAGTCAAACTAAATGTCTGAATAAATTGATTTGAAAACTTTGAACAAACTGAAAAGACATAGTGACTAACCACCAATTAGGCTGTATGAGCATCGGTGCAATTTTAATTCATATGATGTGATGATGACTACTACTAGTAATCATAATAAAATACAAATGTTATCCCTAGTAAATGATTTCTTCATGAAATAGGAAATAATAGCCTCAGATAAATATCCTTAGGTATAAAATTTATGAATATAACTGATATTCTTTCCTCCATCTTATATTATGTAAGATTGAATAATCTTCAAAAAATAAACTGAGAATCACTTTTCTGTATTGTCTTCCAGCTCCAGTATCAACCTTCTCTTTTAAACTCTCCTTCTCTCTTTCAACATATGGCCTGCCTAACGGAATAAACATCTTATTTGTTTTACTTTGTATGTCATTCTGAGGATAATGTTATTGAATGAAGATACTGGAATATATCTTAATGATAAAGCAGAATTTTAAGAAAAAATAGTATAAATAATCTTGTTACTCAAAAGGAAAGCAAATAAGCATTTTTTTTTATTCTGCAAACTATTTTCTAGAACTAAACAATCTTTATGGTAGCCACTAGCCACATGTGGCTATCAAGTTCTTGAAATGTGGCTAGTTTGGACAAAGGATGTGTTATAAGCCCTGGCTGGGGTAGCTCAGTGGATTGAGCAAGGGCCTGCAGACCAAAGGGTCCAGGGCACATGTCTGGATTGCTGGCCAGGTCCCGAGTACTGGGTGCATGAGAGGCAACCACACACTGGTGTTTCTCTCCCTCTCTTTCTCCTTCCCTTTCCCTCTCTCTAAAAATAAATAAATAATTGTGTTTTTTTAAAAGATGTGTTGTAAGTGTAATATACTTTTTGGATTTCAAGAGTTAGTCCCCTATAATAATATAAATACCTCATTAACTTTAATATTGAATAAATATTTACAGGAATTATATTGTATATATTAGATTAAAATAAAAGGTATTAAATTTTACTTTTCTAATGCAACTAGTAGAAAATCAATATGTGGTTCACATTATCTTTTTATTGGTAAACACTGTTGTAAAATAGTATTTTCTTATTACACTCATTTGAATAGAATTAGGTCATCTCTATCTAAAGGTTATCAAAACACTTAGTGATTTTTGTTTCAAGTGAATTACTTATTGATAGCCTTTTAAGACACTTAATACATTGGTTGACACATAAAGTTTTAAAAGCATACACTGTTATATACTTCTTGATATACATGTATTCCAAGTCTATTATTTCCACAATCTAGAATGCATTAACACCACTAAGAAAGAGTTCCTTTAAAATATTTGTATATATTGACTTTTTAATTTTTAAGTTTTCAGGGAATGCTTGTAATGTACCCTGTCATGTAGATTTCTGCCACTTAGAATTTTATAACTTATGGTGCACTAAAATAAAATAGTATAATATTTAGAGAAAATGAAATCCTAGCATGAAATAATCCAAAACAGTAAATAATTAATATTTAATAAAAATATATTCCATTTCATTTATAAACTGCTGCAAATTATGAATACTGAAGATAAGTAAAATGTTTAATTTTGTATTGCATTTAGTACATTTCATTATGGGCTTAGCAGATATCCCTTAGTAGTTTAAAATTATCATAAAGTGTGAATTTTACTAGGTATGATTGGGACCATTGTTTCATAAAAAACATACTTGTATAAAATATATGTGTGCATCTACTCTATTTCTTTATAAAACCAAATGAGATGTTTAAAAAATAGATATTCACATATCAAAAATATAAAGAGTAACATTCATCTGAATATTTTTATGAGATATGTGACAATAAAAATAATTTTATGGCAAAAAAGACTTCAAATACTTCTCTGATGAAAATAGATATATGGTCACAATTAAATGGATGTTTCAGAAGTGGAGAAATTTGGATTCCAGATGCTATTATAGATTCCTTTTTACTTTATAAGCATGACATTTGGTCAGGTTATTTTGATGTTGACATGACTTTGCTTTTTTGTGCTAAGATAAAGCATTGTTTTAAAAAAGTAATATGAAAACACTGCCACTGTGGACATTTCCTTAGTTTTGTTCTATAGAAAATCAAATTCTTGAGAACTATCTCCCACCTATAAATACATAAAAGTGGTTGCTTTGGAGTTTAATTCTTTGTCCCATTATATAGAGTGTTCCACCATCTCTAAATTGGTATTACTAAACTTATGAATTGTTTTATCAAATTTCTGTGCAAGTAAAATGAGATAATGCATGTGAAGTACTTAGTACACCCTCCAAATCATGAAAAGCACACAATAAATGTTAGTTTTCACATTCCCAGCTTAATCACAGTACAAAATACAAGAATGTATCTCTCATTTTATGGTGACATCAATAGAATAATTTTATTTTTAGAAAATATTTCATATCTAGTTTTATGCATATTAAGTTTTATTGGAATATCTATAGAGAACCCATTCTAAAATCAGTTACATATTCATGATTTGAATGTTAGGGTAAAGCAATGAAAGAAATGGATTAATTCAGCATCTCACTTTAATACACTATTGAAAAGAAACAATCTTGAAAGTATAAAATAGAGGATTATAGATAGATGAATAAATATAAGTATATGACAAGGAGAAAAATTTTGCATCTCTTTCCTTGCATACTGTCACTATTTGCTGAATGGGAAATGGCTCTTTTATTCACTGGGAAGCTCTAATTTATTCCTGGAAAATCTAGCTCCTGAGCAACATAATATATTCCTGGTAAAACTAGCTCCTGAGCTACATAATAGTGAAGGTAATCTCACTTCTCAGAAAATTCAAACCCTGGACTTTACATTTCAAGCCGTATACAGGTACAGCTGAAATGAAAAGCTTTTGACTCACAGGAAACCCTTCATCTGAAACTAATTATTTACTATCCACTGTGGGTGGAATGCAATCTACATTAGAATATATATTTTGGTTGCTAAGAATTTTTTTATTCCAGTTATAATTTTTATCTGTATTCCAGAGAGCTGAGTTTTCAAGTAATGTCTAGTTATTTATGTGCACTTTTTTATGTGTATGCCCACCATTTGTATTATTTCTTTTAATAGACAAAGATAGATTTATTGCTTTGAGTATCCAGATACATTTTTTGAAATTATTGTACTTCAGTCACAGAAGGGACTTCAGAGATAATTGAATTCAACATTTTTATTTTATAGATAAGAAAACTAAGATCTAGAGATGTTAAGTGAATTGCCACAGATCACAAAGTAATTATGGTCTCAGTTTGAACTAGTCACTATTTCTGACCTACATCATCAAAACAGAGTCTTATAGTTTTGCTTAAATATGTGTTCAAACTCATGCCCTCTTCATCGTTAATACTACTGCCGTATATCAGGCCATAATCTTCTCATGTAAAGATAGCCAATTTCATCTTTTGAGGTCTTCCCACCTCAATTTGTGTCACTGAATATATTGAGTACACAATCTCTTCCCTTCCTTCTTATTCCCAAAAATTATAATCTTAAATTAAGCAAAAACTATTATGGAAAGAGACCAAAATAAAAAAAATATATGAAAGTCAAGTTGTTACATATTTTTAAATTCTCTAAGATAAACTCTGTCATAACAAAGCCAAAGGATGCATGACATAGGAAAAAATAAATGCAGTACATGTATATAGTATGTGACTCATGTTCTTAATTTGCAAAGAATTCAATGAAAAAAAGAAATAAAAGGTGGTAGGAAAAATGATAAAGATATGTCCACTAGATATCAAAGTGATGAGTTTGTGAATGAAAATAAATCCCTAAATTGTTTTCTTATCATGTAATCTTTATCTCGTTGGGTTCAGTTTATCTTTATGAAAATCTGTGACTTGTGTGTTATTTCACCTAGTTCACATCTAAGGAAAATGAGTCCCAGAGAACTTAAGTAATTTGTCCAAAGTCAGTTTATTCTAGTCAGGTCATGCGTCCAGAACTATATGATTGCCCAGGCCAGGGTTCCGAGATGTGTTTAGGTTAGAAATGGCCAGATAGCTTGAGATATTGTAGAGATGTTAGTGATATGTCATTATGATGCAAACTGTTGAGGTTCATTGTCCCAATGTTCTTCATAAGAGACGATGGTCATAAGAGATGATGGTAGAACTGAGAGAAGGAAGCACACCAGCTTCTGGAAATTTCTGGTCTGCCTTTCTCTGGACACTTGTTTTCAAAATTCCCCCTCTCTTTATAACCAGAAGTCATGGAAAAACTGATGATAGATGAGAAAAATAGATAGATGATAGATAGATGATAGATTTTTTAAAACATAAAATATTCCATACATTTGCTAGGGGAAACTCTGCTGGCTGGGGTTACGTTGAATTGTTTTATTATGTCTTTTTTAGATCAAAATGTCTCTTCAAATTTTAAGAAATGATACTGTATGCTTTTCTAGGGTAAAAGACTTTTGAATCACTTTCTAAAATTAAGTATCTATAGGCAAGTTTAACGATTATGTGTTTTCAAAAGAAAGGTAAAGTTCTTAAGTATTAATGTTATAACTACTAGAAACCTATTCTTATTCTAATATTCCCACTTAGTAGTCCAAAAGAATAAAAAAATTATAATATAATTTTATTTTCTCTACATCAGATATTTTAAAATTTAAATTCATCATGAAGTAATAATTTGACTTTATCAAAAAAGAAACATATTTGCCCTGGCTGGTGTAGCTCAGTGGATTGAGTGCTGGCATGAAAACCAAAGGGTTGCTTGTTCAATTCCCAGTCAGGGCACATGCATGAGGTGCAAGCCAGGTCCCCAGTAGGGGGCACTTGAGAAGCAACCACACATTGATGTTTCTCTCCTTTTCTTTCTCTTTCCCTTCCCTCTGTCTATAAAAATAAATCATTTTTTTAAAAAGCATATTCAGTTTAATTACCAGATAGACATGCCATTTAGTATTACTGCTGTCTCAGACATGTAGAGAAAGTTTGGTTTTCTCTTTGTATTCTGGTTGACTCCTTCTGCACCATCTTGCACACCTGGAATATTATAATCTCAAAAATGCAAAATTACATTATATTTCATTTTCTGTAACTTCTCATTCAAAACAAATGCAATAGAAAGTAACTGTCTCTCATGATAATATCCCTCCAACAGGTCTACAGCTCACTATGATGCCATACCTTCCAATAATCTCAATGTAAAATATCTTTACCAGGGTCCTATAGATTCTTCACATCATAAAAATCATCAGCAAAAACAATTAACTGAGACTGTGGTGATGAATACATCGATATAATAAAGAACAGAAGCCACTAATTACAGATATAGAGCCTTGAAGCTACCAAGAAATATAATTCAACTTTGCTGCCCAAATCCCATGTGGCCTAATAGAAGAGCAAAATGAAAACAGCAAGGTCTTCCCACTGCCAATACTTGTGGGATCATACCAGATGTAAGAAAATGTGTCATCTGCACAAAGTGGCTTGTGATCTACTAAGTATAATGCTTTAGAAAAAAACGTTTTAAAATTAAGTCTGATTAAATATTTTGTTGGGTACTCTCATCAAAACCCTGGGCTTCCATCACATCTTCTGGTAATTTCTTTGAATTTTCTGATGGTTCCAGAGAATTTAGTCTTTACCTCCAGTGTAAGAACAGCACAAGAACAAAACAGCTGTGCATCCTTAGAGCCACTTGGAATTGTCTGTTCCTTAGAAACATTTTTTTAACTACAGAGAAAATAGTAGGTTATAGAGAAGTGTTTCCTAAAATTACTTAATGATAAAAATTATGTGAAGCCTTTTATAAAAATTCAGATTACTGGAAAGTACCCTGGACAACCAGAATGTATTCCCAAAAGCGAGGTGTTGGGATAGTGATTTCAGTGAGAGGTCCTGATAATTCTTGTCAAGTTTGGTATAGTAGAAAAGAAATTAGTTTTGAACTTTAATACCCATACTTTGAATTATGGGTCTGCCATTTAATAAGTGTGTACCTTATTGAAAGCCATTTCCTCTCTCTATGTCTCAGAATTTTTTATTTATAAAGTATAGAAATACAACTCTTCATAGGGTCCAAATATTACATAGATATATATATCATATACACATAAATATAAATTGCCTTGTAATGTGTCTGCACATATTAAACATTCATCAAATATCAGTTCTCTCCCACTAGTTTCTTACCTTTAAAGTTTGTTCTTTCTTAATAAATATATAGTCTTGTTAATAATAAGGAAGCCATGAGAACAGTATCAGCTTCATAACTTACAGTACTTCACAGGATAGAAGCATCACAGATCATTAGTCCTACAATGAAGAGGAGGAAATGAGCTCAACAAGATGTCCTTTCTTGGCACGCCCGGCCACCGTGACTGACAGCACCAAATGAACATATTTGCTTAGTCATGCTATTGGGATTTGAAAGTTAATATTCTCCACTTTTAAGTCAAGAGAATTTCATGATAATGTAAGGTTTTCATCCATTTATGTGACATGGTTTGTGATAAATTCTACTAGTAGCAAAAAAAAATTCCAGACTATGTAAAGTAACACGTATCAATGAAAAATTTCCTCATTAAAAGTTTATCATGCATGATGTCAAGTATTTAAAAACTTCATCTCAGTATAATTCCATGAGCACAAGAACATGCTTTGGAGTACACTATCATATTTTTGAATCATACCCAAATAGATAATAAAAGTGCTAAGTTATCTTGTATCTTTATCTTCTTGATTCTATTAAGATTACAGTTGATACTGTAGGCTCCTAAAAATTTTGTCTCTAAGAAGTCACTCTGAAAAAAAGTTTCCTCTTTGAAAAAGAAAATGTGGTTTTATTCTCAAAAAATACAGTCCTAAGCATTGAGTTGTAACCATATATCTGTTCTCTTAACAAGTATTTCAGGATGACACACACACATAGGCCAATTGAGGAATGCATAGATTATTTAGACACAGAAGAGGTCATAAAAACCATTACTTGTACCAGTTATGCATATACATTTTAACAAAAGGGTTCAGAAATTCACTAAGAAATGTGTAACTACATGTTAATTCAGAGGAAGTCTAGAGTACAGGCAGCGTGGATAACCAGGTGGGCACTCTAATTTACCCACTGGCCAAATTAAGCCAAGATGAAAGTGAACAACAACAACAACAACAAAAACCCCAGTAGCTTGAGTTATTCCTTAGCACTTTTTTTTAACCTTTCACAATTTCAACACCAAGTCACTTTTATCTATTTAAATATAAAACATTTCAGCCCTGACCAGTGTGGCTCAGTGGACTGAGCACTGGCCTGCAAACCAAAAGTTCACCACTATGATTCCAGTGAGGGCACATGCCTGGGTTGTGGGTCAGGTCCCCAGCAGGGGATGCATGAGAGGCAACCCCACATTGATGTTTCTCTCCCTCTCTTTCTTCTTCCTTTCCCCTATCTAAAAATAAATAAATAAAATCTTTAAAATTTTTTCATCCATACTTGGATTTCCATTGTTCAGAATATTGTCTACCTTTTATCAAACTGGTTGGTTTAAATTTTCATGCAAAACTGCCTTTTTACCATAGACTTGACTGTCCGTATTATTAATTATTATTATTATTATTGGAACTGTTGTTCAATTATAGTTGCCCCACCTTTTTTCCCTTGTTGCTTTCCCTGACCCCACACCTACAATCAATCCCCACTCCATTGCTCATGCCCATCAGTCCTCTATTCATGTTCCTTGACTTCCCCTTCGCTGTCTTTCCCCCATTATCCTCTTCTTCCCTCCTCCCCCATCACTATCAGTTTGTTCTTTATTTACATGTCTCTACTTCCTTTTTGCTTGCTTGTTTGTTTTGTTGATTAAGTTCCACTTATAGGTGAGATCATGTGGTATTTGTCTTTTACCACCTGGCTTATTTCAATTAGCATAATATTCTCCAGTTCCTACCATACTGTTATGAAGGGTAGGAGTTCTTTCTTTCTTTCTGTTGCATAGTATTCCATTATATAAATGAACCACAGTTTTTTTATCCATTCAGTTAACAATGAGCACTTAGGCTGTTTCCCACACTTGGCTATATCCTACTCCCTATAAAGAAATGTGGTAAATCAATGAAGACATATTTTTGAAAACCTACTTTATGTTAAGCTCAGTAAGGCTCAGTGATAAGTAATGGATAAAATAACACAAAGAGCTTACCTCTTAATAGAGAAAGACATATAATAAACAAAAACATATCCTTAGAAATTAATAAACATGGTGGAAATGATAGAGCAGCATAAAGGAGATCAAGGCTGAGGGAAAAGCAAAGTTTAGTAATCAAAATAGATCTCTGCAGGATGGTTGCATTTCAGGAAAAATTTGGAAGATGTGAGAAAACAAACAATCCAAGCAGAAACAAGGGCTGGTGCAAGGACCTTAAGATCATGTACAATGTATGTTCAAGTGTGATATTTATTAATAGCTAATAAGTTAATAACATAGATGAAACTTCTAAATCATGACATATGTTCCTTATTAAATTTATTTTATTAATTCAGCACTTAGGCTTCTTGTCAAACCATACATGTTTATGTCTCTTTTCAGTGAGGCTTACTAACCCTCTTCTACTCGGACAAGGAAGCCACCATTTTTGTTTGAGGAAACCTCTTCCTTCACAAGTATCATTAACTCTTTTTGAAGAAGGAAGACAACAAGAAAAGATGATAGGGTAGTCAAGACATATCCTAAACAACTGAAGCAATAAAAAGAAACAGGATTGGGAAACAATATTCTGTTCCAATTTGTTAATAGTAATAATATCCCACAGCCACAGCCACTGATAATCTCATAGCATTCTTTTTCATGTAAACCCTAAAACAGATAAGTAAGTAAATAAACAAACAACAAACAAAATACAAATTTTATAATTACTTTGCCTCCCTCCTAGACTCAATGATTAAACAGGTCTAATTTTTAAAGAAAGAAAGATTCAAAAAATAATAAAAAGTTTAGGATTGTAAATAATACAGCAAACCTAAGTACCTGAGGTAAAATAACTGAGTTGGACATAAAACAAAGTTTTGAGTTTCCAAAAAGCATATAAATAGAAAGATTTAGGTTCTCTAGTTCTCACAATAGAACAATAAAAGTAACTAAGAACAGTTCTGCTCTACCTTTGGCTCTGTTTTTCTAAAAGTAACACTTTATAGTTGCCTACCTTACTAATTTCCCGTAGATAATTTTTATGTCTATTAAAATAGGGAACATTATAGAAGTAGGACAATATTTTATTGCTCTTCAAAGGTTGAGAAAGTTATATTTAAAAATCCAAGTATGATAAATTAGCACCTGGTATACAGTAAATATTCAAAAAATGTCAGTACCTTCTAAATGCCTTAATTTTCTTCATTTGTTCTCATTTTATATGTGCAACTAATCACACGGTTGTGTGCAGATTACTTTGAGGCTCTCCCTTATGCATTAAAGATGTGTTGAAATAACATTTGATGGAAATTATTCCAGCAGCGGTGCTGTGTTAACGTCAGTAGTGTAGTGCTAATGCCCCAAGACACAGAGATACAACCCATCTCAGAGACTCACTTATTACCATACCCAATTAGTTTGTTTAGCTTAATTAAATTTTTTGGCAGTTTAGTATTCAAATCCTCAACTTTAAATGACACAAGAAGACATTTAGAAGTACTTGTAGGAATACTGAAAAGTACAACTTGAGAAGAACATGAAACCGCTAAGATAAGGACACATGTTAAGAAAGGAAATTTAAGACACAAAGCTAGAGAAGAGTCTAAAGTCAGCCTTTGGTACATAGGTTGAATCACTATGCTGTACACCTGAAACTAATGTAATGTTATATGTCAGTTATATCTCAATTAAAATAATAGACGAAGACTAAGCTCAGTTCATTATCACCACCATGCTCCACATCCCGTTCTTAACCCTGTCTGTGATAAGGAAAATGTTTAACCCGTTAAGTATTACTTCCAGTAGCCATCAATTATAGAGAAGGCATTAGAGTTTCAGTTACATACAATAAACCAAAACATATTTTAAACACCCCATCTCACTCAATTATTTTATGTATTTTACATTTAAAATGCCTACAATATAAAAAGACAGAAAACAGTTTAGAAATAGAAGAACGAATCTCATGAGAAAGAAAGAATGAATTCGGGGTTGAGATTAGCAGACAGAAATGCTTCACTAAGTTCTGAGTAGAGATGTAGTGCAGACACGGACCAAAATCTTGCATCTTAACTTCCAGGTGATCAAAACAATCAGGATAAAGTTAAGAAACATGGTCTCTACAAAATTAAGGAAATGGGAAGACAATGTAGGTGTCGTCCAAAGAGATGCACACCTTTTAGCAATATGGGAGTTGAGAGAAATTTCTCTTTTGGGAAGAGGGAGTTGTTCATACATTGGCTGATGGCTTCAATAAAAGTGACACAAAAGGAAAACTAACAATTTTCTTATGACCTTTTTTACAATTCCAGAATATAGCTGGTGGTAAAATGTCCAAGTGCAGTTCAGCAAAACCAATTCTATCAGAGGCCAAGCCAGTGCCATCCAGTGCATAGCTCCCCAGGGGCCGCAAATCTAGATTCAGTCCAGTGGGGTCTAAGAGAAAATAACCCTTTTAGATGTACAGAGTGAACTCTTCATGTCAGGAAGAATATTTTTATTTCACTCTTTCTAAAGTGCAGAATTATTATTTTTTCAAATAAAAGGTAGTTCCCCAAATTAATCTCCAATAGAAGTAACACCCACACATCTATAAAGTATGTCAAACAGCATGCTGTATTAATGACCAGTCCTCCAGAAAGGGAATCACTGTGAGAAATTTCTGTTTTGATACATTTTCTTTCTGAGGTCAAAGCAGTAGTGGCATTTCTATCTGGCCACATTCTCTATCAAGGTTCACTTTGAAGACTTTCAAAGGCCATGTTTGGAAAATGAAAATAGTTCTCATTTTTATTCCTTTGACCCTCAGGTCAGCATGTAAAAATGGCAATCCTTTTAATGCCTGGAAAAAAATACTTTTACACAAACTGTTATAGGTGTTCTTTTTTGGGGGAATAAATTAAAAGTAATGAAACTATTATAGTTAATGCATTGGCATAGTAGGGAACTAAATATAGAGCAGTTATAAATCACTTATCAGTTTAGAATTTATAGACTTAAGACACGACACATTTAATGGAAGTCTTGAGGGCAACAATAACATTAAGTGATATACTAAAAAATAGAGGATCAATTTTTTTCTTTTTAATAACAGGTATTTCATATACCACTAGAGACTATAAAATAGTAATATATTGATTGACAGAGCTGATATTTTATATGATATATATTCCCATTGTATGGATGCATTTTACCCTCAAACGTTTTCCAGCACCAAGGAACTGCTGCATTGAAGGGGAAGAAAAGCATGAGGACTATCCAACAACTAGTAGAGGTTTCCCTGGCAACAACAAGTGTCCATTTATCTTGCAGTTTCAATGGTGTCATTCAAAATCTTCTCACTTCACTGAAAAGCAGGGTAGTAAGAGGAGGGACTATCATGCATTACTTTGAATTAGAAAGCAACCTACTTTCAAAGGTCCCGCAATTAGTTTCAGATAGCCTAACACTGTTTCTGTGTATCTCAATGATGGTGATGATGATGGTGGTGGTGGTGGTGGTGGTGTTGTTGTTGTTGATGTTTTTCTATTACAAAATTTGTGGAGACAGAACTTTTTAGAGTATGTTTTAATCTAAAAGTCTCAGATTTGCTTTCTTTGCTACTAGAACAAAATTTGACATGACTTTTAGTAGATTAATGCATAAAGCTTTACAAGTTTCTGTATTCTTGTGTACATTTGTTATGTAAATAACAAATTTCCCAAGATGATATTAGTATTATATCATGTCACAACTTAGTAGACAACATGTAAATGTAAATGGACCTTTCTAATGGACACAAACACAAAAATAAACTTATTGAACTTCCATAGATATTATCTTAAATATTCCTTGTACTTTGTCAACAGACTTTTCTTAATATTTTTACTCTAAATGCCTTTTAACTATATAAACCAAAATTAATGTAATTTCTCTAAATCCTAAGAGAATCTCATACTTATATCAAATTCTAGATTTTACACCTAGCTTGAATTTCAGATTCTGAAATCCCAAAATCTTTGTAAAACAAAGCGTTTTCTCATTTATTTCATGGAAAAGCACCTGCTTTGAACTGGCTACAATGCTAGGCATGTAGTCTTTATTAATCACATTTAGTTTGAATATTAATATATCTTACTGTCAAATATGTGTTCACTCATATTCCTTAATGTATATACTGTATAAGCAATTCATACCTTTCTGAAATTCAAAACATTCTGATTTCTGTTTCCAAGGCAGACTGGGCCTAAATAGATACATCACTATGGACAGATAGAAACAACAAATGAATAATTTGAATATGAAATAAGTGAAGTAATGCTTTTAACTGACTGAATAAAACAATTTATGAATTCATAATAATATAAACAGACATCATAGAGAGCTCTTCTTTATAAGCTAATTTACATATATTATTGTCTATGTATATATAATACATAATTATAATGAGTTAAATAACATTACCTAATTATATATAAATACAAGTAATATAAAATAAAGCTTATGCTATTAAATATCTGTAAATATGTTATATATGAATTATAAAATCATCAATGATTGATCATACTTGTGGATGAAATGTTAATGAGTGTAAAGATACTTACATAGTTTCAAAATATCTCCCTACTAACTATTAATAGATCAGATCATAAAATATAGTAACTTTACAGTATAGAAACCTCATAGATACACCTCAGCCATTTAATCAAATTTAGTGTCAAAACACTGAGACAAACCAGAATTTTTTTCTCCATCTCATTCACTGAGAAAAAAAATATCACTCTTAGAGCATTTCTTTCATAAATATATAAAGCATATCTGATGAAAAAATTATAAGATTAACACATATTGAGAGATATTCTACAAATAACTGGTCTCTCCTTCTTAAAAAATATTGTGATCAATAAAGACAAAGTCTGAGGAGCCGTGTCATTTCCAGAAGAGCTATGACAAGCAAACGTCATTCCAGCTCATGTGGTTGTGACCAAGACAATCTGACATGGAGAGGACTCCAATCAAAGAGAAAGGAACAGTTCTGATTATTATTAAGGGCATGAAAATGATGCTGAACATGATACAAATTAAGTGAATATTCTCTTCTCTCTAAACAAAAGCAATCAGGGATGTTAAAAATCCCTTTTCTGTGGCAACTAATGGCTGGAAATCAGTGGAAGAAAAAGTAGCAAATATAGAAACATAATGGAAGAAAATTAGCGACAGTAAAAGAGAAAAGAAATACAGATTATTATGCTGAGGGAACTAAAAGTTGTCTCATAATATTCAGTCCTAGATATCCAGGAAACAACTGACTTATTGTATTGTGGAATAAACATAACTGGTTTTAGTCAATAGAAAAAAATGAGTGTTTTATAAGGAACAGATACTCAAATAGCGTGATGATTTGAAGAGGTAAAGCTTGGGTCTCAATCACATTTTCCTGATAAGAAACTTCTGTTGTGAAGAATTTTGCAATGTGACTGTCATGTAAATTTTATTTTAAAAAAAGAAATTAAAGGGAGAATGAAAAATGTAGGTGGAATTTTATTCTACAATGAAATAATAAAATAAAATGTGTCTTTACTATGACTTCTCCCCCTGTATTTTTTGTCATTAATGATATGGACATTATCCATCCAGACTTGAGATTCAGACTTTTTCTCCCAGATTTTCCTCTTTAAATCAGCCACTTAGACATCATTATTCTTCTCTTCATTTATTGCTATGTACTTTCTTTATATTCAACCTGATGAGACACTCCCAGTTCAAAACTTTATTTTAATTTATCTACTGGATCAATCCCTTACTTTCCAAATGGCTTTTCTTGACTCCAACCCATTTGATTCTTATTAATTCATAATCCACAATCCTGAAAGTTTTTTTTTAATACACCAATGCACTATTGTAGAAATTTGTTAGTGTCTTTCCTTTGTTGTGGGCTAAGGTTTAAACTCATTATCACAACCCATAGTTTTGAAAAAATTCAATACAGTTTTTTAAAAATTAAAATTCAGATGCTTGAAATTTTAGTTCTCTCATAAGCTTCATATTCTTATATAACCACTAAACAGATTATTTCATACTCTAGTACTACTGCTACTACAAATAATAGTAATAATAATAATAGCAACTACAGGAACAATTATAGTTATCTATCTTGATATTGGTGGAGGAGCCATTAGTGTAAAATATAACTAGATTGCAGATATTAAAAAATAGCTACTAGATAAGAAACTATGGTACTGGTAATGTTCTACCTTTTGATCTGAGTGCTAGTTACATGGCACAGTTTGGTTTGGGAGAATTCATCATATGTAAAATTATGATTTTCTAATTTTTGGTATGTAGATTATAACAGTAATTTTTTTAAATTGTGGATTTATAAAAAGAAAAGGTACAGTAAAGAGAAAAAAGAGAGGAAGGGATATGTGTTACCATGTTCTCATTTTAACAAAGAATGCAGTGGCAAATCTAAATTTTCCATGTATAATTATTAAATTAAGATTACTGAAGTTATCTCAACAAACAATGATTTTCTTGAGGTTTTTATTCTAGCTGCCACTCAAATTACATAATATATAAATCTTAACATTGATATTTATGTTCTAATTAAGAGCAGAAACCTTCCAAAACTTTTATTCTACATCTTATAGCTGATTTGATTTTTCTGATAGAAATTTTTTCAAGTCATTCCTTCAATAGAGAAACAGGTAATGAATGTATCCATATTTATTCATGTGTTTCCCCACCCCTACTGTCAACCCGAGTATTATTGTTTGCTCAGTGAGCTGGCACTGGTTTCGCTCCTCAGGATGTTTACTCTGGCTAATTCAGCTACTGATCTTCTAAAGTCTGGTGTTTGGCAATAAAGTCCCAGTCGGAGTTTCCAACCAACAGCAGTTTACATTTATTTTGTTTTACAATCTTAGTTCCTTCCCTTTGATTGCATCAAGACAATTGCTCCTAGGGATACCTGAACCTGAGATGAACTGAAAATATTTTACAGCTTTTGAACTTGCCAGCAGTAGAAGTAAAATTCATACCAATCCCAGCACTCTGAACAGCTGCTACTATAAGGTGATGTTGCTAAAAAATCCCAAAATAGAACAAAGCAAATACCATCCCTGCAAGGGTGCTACTGTGTTTTAGATATCTCCAGCTGGAAACTTAATTGTAATGTAAACAGAGCATACAGAAACAGTTTTCCTGCATCTATTCACCATACTTTATTGAATTGAATAATTTAATCAATAAATCACAATACTCCATAGTGTGATACCATCTAACATTCTAAAAGCAGAGAAATTTGAACTTTGTTCATTATTTCCATCTCTCTACATTGCATTTCCCTAGGACTTAGGTAATATTTCCATTCTTTTTTTATGTTATTTTAATCATTGTTCAAGTACAGTTGTCTCCCCTTTACTCTCAATCCAGCCCACCTATCCCTCCCTCCCAACTTCCCTCCCATTACCACCCTCCCCCTACTTTTTGTCCATGTGTCTTTTAACTTTGTTCCTGTAAACCCTTCCCCTTTTCCCCTGAAACTCCATTTTAATCAAGTCTTTAAACATTTCTCTTTCTTGTGTTAGTGCCCCATAGCCAAAGACCACCAGAATGTCTGGGTTTGCTCTTGTTTGCAGCAAGAAATTCCATATGCAATGTCTTGGTAAGAAGTTGTATTAACCAATACTCTTCACAGAAACAGAGCCAAAGGAGAGTCTGCATAGAGGTGAGAGAAAGAGACAGGATGTGGCCCACATAATTACTGAAACTAAGTAGTCCCATAATCCGGCATCTGCAAGTTGGAGAACCAGAAAAGTCAGTGATATAATTCGGTCCAAGTCCAAAGGCCTGAAAACCAGGAATTCCCAATGTCTAAGGGCAGGAGAAGATGTCCTGGCTCAAAAAGAGAAAGCAAATTTATTCTTCCTCTGTCTTCTGCTCTATTCAGGCCCTGAAGAGATTGGGTGAGGCCAGCCCCATTGGGAACCATCATCTGCTTTACTCAGTTCACCAACTTCAATGCTAATCTCTACCAGAAACACCCTTCATGGGCACACTCAGAAATTAGCTATCTGGGCATCCCTCACCCCAAACAACTAAAATATAAAATTAGCCATGACAGAGATTATTTTAAAAAGCCTACGCCAAGTTATTTCAGGTAGGGTTAAAAGAAGCAGGACTTTCCCCTGGCTTGTTTAACATCAGGAAGTGGTGTCTGCTCTATAATTGGGTGTCTCAAAATACCTTATCTATGTGGAGATAGACCGTAGTGAGACTGATGTAATTAATTCAGGAATAGAAGGTGCTCACATTAGTCAAAAAAAGTTATACTTCGTTATTGTGGCGTGGACAATATTTTGGGCTCAGACATGAGTAATAAAACTGGTCTTGTCTTTATCCATCATTGCCACAAAAAGTTCTCTCTAATTTTGAGATTCTGTCAAAAAAGTTCAATAGGAGACCCAAAAGCCCAGCTGTGAGGGCCAGGTAAGCTTCTCGCCAACACCAAGGCCTAGCTGAAAGTACCAGCCAAGTGCAGTGTGTCAGGAGCTTGCTCTTTCTCACTTGTTTCTATTGAAGATTGTTAATAGAATGTGGAGTATAAAATGTAAAAAAAAAAAAAATAGAAGAAAATTGAGAATTCCTCATAGAGATAATCTTCATTGATTTATTATTGTATGTGCTTATTTTTGGAAGTTAAGGCAACATTTTTTCAATTTCCTTGCAATGATGTTATTTAAGGCATGTGTGGTGGTTGACAAGGAGATTATTTGTTTTAAGGGCTTTTTATAATTAGATTTTATTTCAGAAATATATCAGATGTGTATTTTGTGCAAATTTGAAATAATTTATTTCTGGCCTGAGCTCCTATTAATGATAAATACACCTCTACCTATTTTAATGTGTACTGATCAAGTCAAGTAGCAGAGGGCCATAGTGAGCTCCTTGCTTTTCTGATCTGTGCTCCGAATGATGAGTGTGATACCTTGGCCACTCCCAATGCAAGCTGATCCAACAGCATATTTCCCACCTTGACACCTTAATTCATGAACCAGATAATTATTGATCCAGATTCTTTCAATGACTGATTCAAAGTAATGTCTCTTACATTCACATTGATTTTACTTAGGTCAAGATCCAAGCTCTTCTTAGCTGCCAGGTACTAAGGAGCAAAACCTTAATTCATCTCCACCAAATCCATGTCCTTAAGATTCAGTCTTGTTTTTTTTTTTTTTCTCCCATTGATAGCAGGGACAAAACCAATAGCCATGTTAGAGGGATTATATCCAGATACAAGATAGCCCATAATTCTTGCCAGTGCTGTGAACTTATGTTTTATAACAGGATCTTCACTAGCTATGAAAGCATCAGGCATTCCTGGCACATTCTTTGCAGTGACAGTCTCTTCTTTCTTCGACACTGGAGGAAGTTTATTTAACCGTTCCAGGCTTGTTTGTGACAAGCATCTCATCTATTTTCATTGCCAATTTTCTTCTTTGTCACCACCATAGTTGATACCATGTCATTATTAAAGTAACCAGCTTCATTAACATCTTTACACCTCTGTTGTGACTACAGGGCATATTTGTTACATTCTTCTCTGTTTATTTTATATTTTGCAGCAAAATTCTCTGCCGTAACTCCCATGGGGAATCGAACATGCTGAGCTGTTAATGCTGCTCACAAAGAATCCTCAGCTTGAGATGTAATCCAAACTTGTTTCTAATACACATGTTTCTGACACAGAAGGGAGTCTGGCTCCTGTTCTTGGCTCCTCAACACAAGACAATTTCAGCGTTTTTAACACAAATTTCATGATATCCATTCACAATGGATGGAAAACCAGAATCATGAATCCTGTTAATAGTAAGAGCTAAGGTCTCTTTTGAGATTCCCACAGGCAAACTAGCATGCCTTACCAAGCATGAAGCAACTAAATAATTATTTAACAGTTTATTGTAAAAAAACAAAACAAACACAACTCAAAAACAGACAAATGGAAGACATACATATAGCAAGGTATAAGGAGGTAAGAAATAAAACTTCCATTTTCTTCTGGGCACTCATAGTAAAAATAACTTCATTTGTTCACCAACCCAAAGCTCTGGTTAATTTATTTTTCAGTTATAACAGAAACACTTGTAGACAAATGTAATTAATCTTCAATAGAGTTTTTGTCCATCAGATTCTGGGGAGCATAGTATCATCCGAGGCAATGAGCAGTCATAGATGGAGGCCCCTAAAAACAGCAAATATAAAATGAGTCTTCATTGCCTTCTTATTATTACACTTCTGGTTTTCTTTATATTGAGTTTCTAAAAAGAATTCTGAATTAAAAGAATTAAAGAAAAATGTTTAATATATTGAGATGAAAATATAATTTTCAGTGTCATTATGATTTTATAGCAAAAAAGATCTACAAGATCCAAGATAGTGGTAAAATGGGTAGTTATTACACTCACCTCATCCTAGGTCTGAAATGGAATTACAACTAAAATACAGAGCAAGCAACCTGAATAACGGACTAAAGACTGAAGAGATATCTTATAACCAAGGATTTAAAGAAGCACATCAAGACTGGTAAGATGGGCAGAGATGCAAAAAGGGCTGACCCTGGTACCACGGGTGATAGCTGAGTATCTGGAGGAACATCTCAGCTACGGGGGGTTCCACCCAACAAGCATGATGTTTGATCCCCAAGGAAGTCTCCCCAACTCCAAAGCCAGGAAGAGGCACCCACATAACATCTGGCTGTGAAAATCTGTAGGTATTCTGTCAGTAGGGGAGTGACAGGAGTTTGCTAGAGACACAACTACCCCCTTTTTTTGTTTATTTAATTTGTTAATTGAATTTGTTGGTGCGACATTGGTTAATAAATTTATAGGTTTTAGATATACATTTCCACAGTATATCACCTGTGTTTGTATTGTGTGTTTACCACTCCAAGTCGAGTCTCCTTCCATGGCCATTTAACCCCCTTTACCCACTTCTACCTCATCCCGTCCTATATTCCCTCCTTGAGAAATAAGAATACAGCAACCCAAAATCTCTGGGACACAGCAAAAACATTTCTAAGAGGGAAATTCAGGCACCCTCTTAAAAAGTCAATGCAAAATATCTTATTCACAGCCACTTACCCTGGGCTCCAGCAGAGGGAGGGAAGATTGGACTACACATGTATGAGGGAAGACAGGTAACTTGGATTGTGGGAAGAGAACTTAAGAAACAGCTGCCATGATGATTGTGCTAGGTTACTCTCTAACACCACAGACACTACCTTTCTTGGGTGGAGCACTCCCCTCCATATAGCACCAATCTGGGAGAATTCAATAGTCCCACCCTGCAAAGCTGGTGCCCTGCTGAGAAGGCAGCTGTCTGAGCTGGGGTGTGGAAATCTGGGCAGACTCAGCGGATGTCATTGACTGAGTTGTGAGTCTCTGAGGAAGGGCCATCCTACCCACCTTCCCCCAAGCCTAGAAAACCCCACCCCTTTGTGGGAGATACACTAGCACCATCTTCGCCACTCCTTGCAGCCATGCCTTGCTGAGATCAGGCCCCTGGTAGAATATGGGACAGACTGAATTGCGTAGGACTAGGACAGGGGACATTTTTTCTTTGCATGGTTGGTGCAGAGCTCTCCCTACAAATGCCCGAATCTTGGTCTATCTGGGCCTGATACACTCTGCTAGCCTCACCCTGATGGCTCCCTGAGACCATGCCCAGCCATAAATGTATGTGAGCACCCAACAATGACAGCTAGACTTGGTACCTAAGGCATTTGCTAAGTCACCTCAGACCCAGGACTGACACTGAGTTTGAAATTGTATCAAACTGGTAAACACTATTTGCCCTTACCTGGTGACTCACTGAAGACCTACTTCATGCAACTTGAGTACCACCGGAGGAGCTTTCAGTGACTAGGTCTAAAATACAACTGACAAGCTGAGACAAGCAGAGGGGGATCTCAGGGTATATTGCAGTTTTTGCTGAACTATCTCTGGACATGATGCTGGTAAAAGCCAACCTTGGTATGCAGGTTGTTTTCTTTCTTTCTTTTTTTTTTTTTTTTTTTTTTGATGCATACCCAGACTCAGCAAAGGCAGTCACAAATTGTGGATCACTTTGTAGCTAATAATAGGTGGCCCAGGGCCAGTCTTAGGCAGCATTTGACATTGGTCTGCACCGGAGTCTCTCTCAAAAAGCCCCAGAACCAACACACCCACAGACAACATCAGACTAGGATCCAATTAGCTTTACAAGCTGCATACCCAAAAGAAGATCTTGACAGGTATCAGACTCTGCTTAGGTGAATTCTGCTTTGTGTGGTCAGCACTTGCACATAGTTTGTACACTGTGGTCGAGACTGATCTCACAGTCAGCGAGCCTTAGAGTCTATACCATGCTTGAACAAGTCAACAGCAATCAAGATCCAATTACAGCATGACAGACACATAATTTACACAAAAATGTTCCTGGAGCAGCCACCTCAGGGGATCGAGGAGATTATACCACTGGGTCCCACAGGACACCTATACATAAGGCTACCCTACCAAGACTGAAAGTCATAGCAGGTCTAACTAATGCATAGACACAAACACAAACAGACAGCCAAAATGGGGAGACAAAGAAACATGCCCTAAATAAAAGAACAGGAGAAATCTCTAGAGAAAAGATTTAAGGAGAATAGAACCTAGTAATTTACCAGATAAAGAATTCAAAAAAAGAAATAATGATGATAAAGATGCTCAAAGAACTTAATGAAAATAACAACAGCATGAAAAAGAACATGAAAATAATGAAAAAGAACAAATCAGAAATAAAAAATATATAATATCTGAAATGAAGAATTCATTAAAAGGAATAAATAGTAGGTTGGAAACAGCAGAGGATCAAATTAGTGATGTGAAAGACAAGGTAGCAGAAAGTACCCAATCAGAGCATCAAAAAGAACAAATATTAAAGGATAATTTATGGGACCTTTGAGACAACATGAAGCATAACAACAACCAAATCATAGAGACCAAGAGATCAAGAACCTATTTGAAGAAATAAGGATGGAAAACTTCCCTAAACTGGTTCAAACAAACAAATAAATAAAAAGACACACAAGTCCAGGAATTGTAGAGAGTCCCAAACAAAGTGAACTCAAAAGCTCACAACAAGACACATCATAATTAACATAGCAATGGTTAAAGGCAAAGACAGAAACATAAAAGTAGAAAGCAAAAGACAGTTACCTACAAGGAATCTCCAATAAAACAGCTGATTCTCAGTAGAAACATTTTAGCCAGAAGGGATTGGCATAAAATATTCAAAGCAATGAAAAGCAAGGACTTACAACCAAGACTACTTTACCTAGCAACACTGTCATTTAAAATTGAAGAAGAAACAAAAAAACTTTCCAGACAAAATAAGCTAAAGGAGTTTGTTACCACCAAAACAGTATGACAATAAAAGTTAAAGTGTCTTCTTTAAGAAGAAGAAAAACAACACTGGCTGGTGTGGCACAGTGGATTGAACATCAGCCTGTGAATCAAAGAGCTGCTGGTTCAATTCCCAGTTAGGGTATATTCCTGGGTTGCAGGCCAGGTCCCCGGTAGGGGGAACTCAAGAGGCAACCACACATTGATGTTTTTCTCCTTTTTTCTCCCTCCCTTCCTCTCTCTCTAAAACTAAGTAAATATAATCTTTTTAAAAAAGGAGCAGTAAAACAACCACAACAAGAAAAAATAATAGAAACATGGATATAGAGAAAAAAATGAAATAAATACATATCTATCAATAATCATTTAACATGTAAACAGCTTAAATACTCCAATCAAAAGACACAGGGGAGCTGAAAGGATAAGAAACTAAGACCTATATATATGAAGCCTGTCCAGAAAGATTTCAACCATTGTCAACATAACAAAAACGGTTTGCGAGACATTAATGTAACCTGGCATCCAAGGAGAGTGGACTGGAATGCGCGTGTGTGAACAATGATGACTTCACTGTACTATTCATTTAGGGCTGTAGACTCCCACTGAGTGAGCATGTATACTGTGTGGCCATCACATTCAAAATGAGCAAGTAGAGCAATGAATCTGCACCAAATTTTGCATTAAGCTTGAACATTCCTCTGCAAAAACTATTTGAATGATTCAGAAGGCCTCAGTTATGGGTAACTGATGATTGTCAGTTTCATCATGACAACACATCTGCTCATGCATCACATCTTGTGCAGAGGTTTTTGGCGAAACATCAAATTGCCCAGGTGACTCAGCCCAGATTTGGGGCCCTGAGACTTCTGGATTTGTCTTATTAAGACAGCTTCTGCATCTTAAGTAAAGTCATTAATTGATTAATCTGCTTAATTAATTAAAAGTCTTTTATATATTATCTGAAAGAATTTATAATTATCTGCATTTTTTTTTACATTTTTATTGTTGTTCTGTTATGTCTGAAATCCTGATGCATATTCATTATATAGGAGGTTGGGTTTTGTTCTTTCACACATATCCTCTCCATACTTAAGACACTACTATAAAGTTGTTTTGCAAATTAAGAATAGAAAGCAAAATTCTCAACAGCAGGTCCATTAGGTGGCTAAGATGTGTTTATAACCAATGTTTAAAAAAATATACATCTACTTGTAGAAATGAAGCTTATAGACAATAATGCTTATCTATTTTATATATGTGTAGAGATTTTCCCCACCAACACCAATTATACATTGACATTGATCGTACTTGTTAGCTATGCTGTCACATAAAACAGATATGACTGGTCTCTAATGGCATCTGGCAGAAGTGAACCGAGATTGCAGCATGCAGATCGGTTAGGCCCCCAAGCCAATCTGTGCAGGTTTCAATCTCGGTAACCAGTAACATGCGGTAATCATTCTCCTTGGTTACAAGTGCTGACAGAAACTGGAGACCTGTTTTCAAGCTAGATCAAAAGCAGCTAAGTATAAACGTAAAAATCCTCTTCAGAGTAAAATTTTAATCTCGTTTTAAGAAAAAAAGGAAGGTATAACATAGCTTTTTTGTTTATATTTTCAATTATTTTGCAGCCAGGTAGATTAAGTGTAAACAACCCAGTGAAGGATAGCCACAGCAGGGGTGTCTTTTTTCGGAGTTCCCAATAAGAACTCGAGCTGCAGTCCAGAATTCAGCATGGGGCGTTAAACCGCTGTGCTGGTGTTCGCTCCCCCAGTCTCCTTCTCAGCTACTTGTTAGAGCTGTGTGAACCTTTTATCTTGTGAAACTTGCCAACCTCAGGAATATTTTATAAGCTACTAGCTTTGCAACTTTTGCAGAATACATTCAAACATCACTTTTATTGGCAGCAAGGCTACAAATGTTTTTCCAAAGATTTTTTTTTAAAGTATACAAAAAGGAACCCGAGTGGAAACAAAAAGTGTTGTTTCCCTTGGAACCCTTTTGTTTTCTGTAACTTGAAGTGAAATCATGCCAGGAGTAAAGGTCAGCAGACCATCCTCCTGAGGTTATCATTCTCTATCAAATCTCTGTCCAGAAGTGCAAAACCACTGTAAGTAATAAGCTTCTTCCACTATTTTTTTCAAATTTTTAATTGCCTTTCTTGGTTAAAATATTCCTTAATAATTTCCTATTTTTATTTTCTTTTTTCAAATAATTAGCCCAATTTAATTTGTTAATAAGCTATCATCTCTCAATATGTAATATTTATGTACTAGATGGCAAAAAAGGCCATGGATATTTTAATAAACTTTCAAAAATCATGCTAAAAACACACTATTCTTTTTCAAAATGTTCACAGTAGTACATTGTTGTTTTAACCACAAATAACTCCTGTGGAAACTCAGAAGACATTGTGGACAGCTGTATGTTAGCTATAATGAATAGAACAAACCTGATTTTAGGCATAGAATTAAACTGT